>JZLH01S0596809.1:0-15377 GCA_001188425.1 Eucidaris tribuloides | reverse complement strand
AACAAAATCATTAAACGTGATATAAAACACACTACCGTACATACACAATGTTATTTTTTTCGGCGGGCTTTGAGTGGAAAATTCTATAGGCCTATTGTAATTTCGCGCGCGAAACGCGCCGAATATTTTTGAGTTTTTTTTTTTTACTTTTGCCTCCCCATTCGAAAAAAAAGGATCGACGCCACCCTAAAGATAAACAAACAAACATACATACAAACAAATAAACATACATAGGCCTAGATACATACATACAAGAACAAACAAAAAAATAAAAAACAAAACAAACCAGCCAACAAACAAACAAACAAACAAGCAAACAAACAAACAAACAAACGAAACAATCAAACTAACAATCTAAACAACAAAACAAACCAACAGACAAAAACACGATTTCCATAAACTTACTTTTATATATCATGACCCTCCCTTCGGTGTATCCACCGCAGATCTGGTGGGGATTCCCCGGACACGTCATCCTACATCGATAGTCCTCGAAGTAGTTGCTATCGATCGGAATTCCCACTCCACAGTTACAGTTTGTCCCCCTCACGGCCGCCAGCTCGTAACCCCCCGCGGCGCAGTGCCTGATGCAGATATCAACGGTCATCCGGGCATCGGACAGCGGGTGATCACGGAGTAGCAGGGAGGAGGAGGGTCGACCGAAACAGCCCTGGTAACCGGGCTCTGGAGGCAGGAAGATGAAAATTAATTAACATTGAACAAGTTATCGATTTCAAATCAACGCGATTTAAAGCAATGATTTGTTTTTAATTGGGTAAATAACAAAAAAAATCATAAGAAATTGATCATGTAACTAAAAAAGAAATAAAAAAATATCAAGATTTCTCCTCGTCGCAAATGAAATATTTGAAAAAAAATAACACACACACACAATTTTAATTTTATGATAAATTGATTCAAATTCTATTAAATCAAGCCATTTTACACTCATGGGGTCAATGTATAGGTTAATTATGGCCAAAGTAATGATCATTTGCACATTTAAATAAGATAGAACCGATTTTTCCACGGTACGCTATACAAGTCGCATCGTAATCGGGTCGTAGTCGGATCGTAGTCGGGTCTTGGTAGGATTGTATAGTGTGCGGTGGTCTTTACTTACTTTGGCATATAACACCTGCAGCACCACCTGCCGAACAAGTTCCTCTCGCCAGAGTGAAATTACAATTGGTTAATTTGCTCTCGACTGCAAAGGAAAGTAGACCAAGCAATTTTAACAAGTGAAATGTAATAAAAAAGGTTGTTCTCACGAAGGCGTACCCAGGATGTTTTAAAGGGGGTGTTCAATGGTGCAAATGAACCAAAATGTTCATCAAGTTCGCAATTGCGCTGTTCTCGTTATCATTTCATAATGTAACGGGGGTGTTAGAACATCTCAAACACTCGCCTCGGTGCCTACGTGTTCTGAATTAGTCTGAGCATCGACAACAGAAAAAAAAATCATCTGAAATATTTCCTACGTTCGTTGTTATCAATTGGTAGCCTATATTATTTTCATGTTTATGTGTCGTCGTATTAACATATAGGAATAGAAGGATTGGATTGGAAATGGATTCATATAGCGTGATCTATTATTTTATAGTTGAACAATTACTGAACAGCCGACCGTGTAAAATATCTACAGTTATTCAACGTGATGAACCAAATAATATAAATGAATAAGGATTTTAGGGTATTTATTGTAGTTTGATGGAACCATTTATATAATAAAGTACTTCAGTAACTGTAGTTCTGAACTTACATTGAACTTACTTTATATCAAATATCAGAAGTTACCGATTATATCATTATATAAAAACATCTATGTCAATAAAACAATGATATCCGATGACATACCTCCATCACAAAGAAATCTGGATAGTACGTAGGTGAGGTTTCCCGGTCCGAAATCGGATCCCGTAGTCCGGAGCGACGCTCCCGGATATCCGAGTTGGTTGCAGGTCACCGTTGCATCCATAATCGACCAAGCATCTTCGCATATCTTTCCGAACGGTTCCGAACCGACGAAGAGCTCCACTCGGCCTTCGTTCGGCGAAGAACCATCGACGAGCTTTATATCTGTAACATTTTATGAGTACAGTTAAATCTGGTGCAGGTCTATGATAACAATTTCATGTAATTTCTTCTCATACAAAAATAATCCATCTAACGAATCAACCAACCCACCAATTATTGCATGACTTTCACGTAATTCTGGTAGAACTCGCTGTATTATTAATGTGTTCATAGCTCAGTATTTTTTTTTTACTACGTTTCAAATTGTTATGATCATTTTATTCCTGTACCAAACTGATTGTGCGATTTATCAAAAATGTTTGATAAACATAAGCCTACTATTTTAATTTTAAACTGTCAACTGAAACAGTGTCTTCAAAACAGGCTTAAAATTTGACATAATATAAGAGCAAAATTTATATCTTCTTTTGCGTTTGTATATCCACGACCCTTGCCAATAACTTAATTATTAATCATAATCTCCCACTGTCGACTGAAATCTTAGTGTCTGCAAGATTTGAATCTGAATGTTGCAGAATCAAGGTTAAGTTTTCATGAAAAAAACACGGATTAATGTTTTCCTGCAGATGAAATTTTTACGTGATCACATGCCAATCAGTCGTTAAAGTTCTTTGTTATTTTAACCGCCAATATCGTGGAAAATAAACAAATATCCATTCTAAACTGTAAAAATTCAAATGTCACATCTGCAAGGATTATCACCATAGACAAAAGTTAATGAGGATGGAGTGTAATTAAAATGACGCTATTAATTTTGAGGCTTATGAAATTTAAAGACAGTGGATCTCATTTGCAAACATCCCCGCAGACCAGAAAAAGATAACTCATGCCCTTAGGCTATTGGTGAAGGGCATGTCTGTGAAATCTGGGGGTCAGTAATTACCTAGAATTTGAAAAATACGAAAGAAAACAATAACCGTTTAGTGTACGTTCTATCGTAGGATTTTTTTTCTCGCGAGAAAAAAAAATCAAAACAAAGTTAACGGTCATTATAATTCTACTAAAACTGAGTTTCTAGCTCCTGTATTTTGCTAAAGGTTCCCAGATAGCATTTTCTTCTAAATGCCATTGTATTTATAAAATGTTAATTTTTAGGCATGCAAAAGAGATCCCCTACCTTTAAACTCGTCCAGATGTCGATTACAGCTGTAATGAAAAAGCTATATAATCGAACGGCCATACTCTCGTTACATTGGTGATTTTAAATTACATAACATACACACTATGTACTGTACTTTGATCATATTCATATGCACCAAGCATTAGGGTACAGAAATGATTGGGAGAAGTAAAAATGCCTCAAAAATCAAAGAACTTAAAGGTTAGTGATATGATTGGGAACACTTGAAAATGCATCAAGAACCAAATGAGTTGAAATATATACCAACTATACACTAGTAGGAGTGGATCTCCCACGTGGGAGGATTTGTCTATAATTTGTTTACTTAAAGAGAATCAAGCATAAACATAGGAGTATCTTAATTTTTTCCGGGGACGATAAAAATAAGCCTCATAGAGAGCCACACAGCAGGTTTCCATGCTACGAGTGAGAATGAGTCAACGTTTGACTACAAGATTTTCACAGGAGAATCCTGCATGTTACTTGATTCTAGAGTAGTTTCAGCCCATGTTGAGGACTACCCCCAATCATGTCATTTACCTTTAAAACATACACTAGAGTGTATAATTACTCAGGCTCGAAATATTCGCCTTGAATAAGTTTACTTGTGGAGAAACAAGAATTAATTTACCAGCATTAGAGTCAATCTCAGGCCCTGATAGAAATTGATCTCACAGAAAGTGACACAACACATTTCAGGGTCACAGCATTTTGTGATAATTATAGAACAAAGTGAAGATGTATGACTATGACATTTTCATAGCAGAAAATGTAAAACATAAACATAAATATTTATATAGCGCAGCTACTATACGGTATGTATATATTCAGCTGCGCTGGCTCGGATATCCTGTTTACTTAATTTTACACAAAATAATATAGGCCTATCAACTGAACAAAATAGAAGTAAACAGTAGACTTGATTGTGGGAGCATTGTGTCCAATATTGAGGACTACTTCCAATCTTGCGGTTTCCCTTTAATCACGACATTGTTTCCCTCAACTTGAAAATAAATCAAAATTGATCCTAAAGTTTCAGCAAAATAAGACAGAGACATGATGAGTAAATACCCCGAAGATTGTGTGACTCACCCGTACAAACGTGATAGAAATCAGGACAGCAGTTGTTGTAGGTCGTGGCACAAGGGATGTCACATTGACATGATAGACCTGGGGTGAAGACCCCGCATCGCGTTCGACATGATCGTGCAGCTAACATTGAATGAGAAATAGAAAGAAAAAAATATAGTGGTGTTATTATATTTTGAACCTACTACTTTCACGATTGTTTTATTCTGGATTTCCATGCAATACAAGGAATGTACGTGTTGTTCACAATACACGGAATTTTATATAAACCATGTTCTTACATTATGAATAACGTAGTAGTAGTAGTAGTAGTAGTAGTAGTAGTAGTAGTAGTAGTAGTTAGTGGTAGTTCAGTTAATAGAAGTAGTAGTAGTAGTAGTAGTAGTAGTAGTAGTAGTTGTAGTAGTAGTAATAAAATAATAATATTAATACTACTTACTACTACTACTACTACTACTACTAATAATAATAATAATAATAATAATAATAATAATAATAATAATAATAATAATAATAATAATAATAATAATAATAATAATAATAATAGTAATAATAATACTACTACTAATAATAATGATGATAATAACAATATTTTTTTTTAATTTAATGACAGTAGAAGACTACTACTCCTACTAACACGACGACTACTACTACTACTACTACTACTACTACTACTACTACTACTACTACTACTACTACTACTACTACTACTACTACTACTACAACTACTACAACAACTACTACTGCTACTACTACTACTGCTACTTCTACTTTCACTACTATTACTACGAATATTACTACAAACGCTACTATACTGTTACAATATCATTATTTCTAATTCTTGCTCATATTCTTGTTGATCTTGTTCATATTATTTTTCTTAATCATCTTTTGTCTATGAGGGGCTCTGCCATGAAAAAAAAACATAACATAGCACACAGAGGAAATATATGAATGGAATACAATTAGTGGAGTTAGTGTTAGTAGTAGCAATACATGTACAGTGCGTCCCAGAAAAAACAGAACCCTAAAACAAAGGCTTATTGTGTGGAATCAGTGGAGCGTATGATTGTAAAATAAGTTCACAATAAACTTTGACTTATGCTCTTTCAAATGATACATTAAGCAAACTTATTCATGCAAGTATCTTTGAGTACCATGACTTTAAAAATTTAAAGTGAGAAACCACTTGTTACGCTTTATTGCTTTGACACTGTGCACCCATGAAAATAAAGAGATGGACTGTTATCACTGGCTATGATGCGCACAGTGCCAATGCCATATATTATGAGACCTTGACGAACACTGCATGAGTCATTTGTCTGCTAAGGACGAGAACTAATTTATTAAGATACCGCTATTTTTACTACACTTAATTTTAGCTCGTTTATTCAACCAAGTCCCGCCATGATGCTCAAACTCTTCAAGAAATCATCAATCGTAACTAAGACGGGATAGCACGGATTCTCGATCGGACGGAAGTGGGTGTAGGCGTGCATGTCTCTCTTCTCAGGTAACTTCCGGATGTTGACTTCTGTTGTGTCCCTTGTACTTTTTAGTTTTACCTTTCATAGTTTTTATTGTATTCATTTAACAAGTTGATTCTTGTCTTTTTCATCGTGCAGGCCACAGCGCTCAGCTGGTCACAAAACTACCGGAGGAGACCTTGTGTTTTCCATCCACAGTACAACACTCAATATGAAAATTGATATCATGGTCTGGGAAAATTGTTGCTTTCCTTGACACAAATCAAAAGTTGAGGGACAAGACTTCAAATAAAAAGTTAAAGAGAAATTAATGATGATGATGATGATGATGAAGATGATGATGAAAAAAAGGATGATTATGATGATGTCAATAATAAAGATGATAATACTACCACAAGCACTACTGCTATAATGATGATGATGATGATGATGATGATATACTAATGATAACAATACTACTACTACCGATGATAATGATAATAATGATAATAATAATAATGATACTACTACTACTTCTACTACTGCTGCTGCTGCTACTACTACTACTACTACTACTACTACTACTACTACTACTACTACTACTACTACTACTACTACTAACGGTTTATCATAATATGACAAACGTCTTTATTCATAAATTAGATAACGATATAACACAGAACCTCACTTGTCAAATTAAACAATCAGAATGTGACCCACCACAGATACCAAGTATGTTCATTCTTAGTGTTACGGGAAATATTCTTGGTTTAAAATAGAAATTAATTTGTTGTTGAAAGACAATCAGGACATCATAAATCACATAGTGTCACAACTTTGAGTTTGACTAAAATCGAAGTCAGGTTGACTCATATTTTGGTCAACCTTGACCCGGAATGTGGTTAAACCTGACCCTTTTCCGGGTGTGCCCCCAAAGGATCCTTTCTCCGAGTCGGACTGACCCGGAATATTTAAGAGTGTACAATGTACAACAATGTACTCGCTACGTGACTAACATGTACACACTTGGCAAGTTCTCTTTGTTTCGTTACGAGAAAAAGAAATTTACACTTGGAAAATAAGTCAAAGGCAAAGTAATTTACATTGCCTGTCGAGTTATAACATTGTATTATCTTGGTTTTCTGAGGACAAAATTGTGTGGTCATTATCACAAGGTTGGATTAATGACTGTATAAGAGATTGATTAAATTATTCAGTTGTTCTGGTATTACTAATAATTTCATAGACAACCACAAGAGCTTTGTTTTACGTTCATTAGTGTTAGATTTCAATGATAATGAAAATAATACTCAGTCAATATAATATAACTTCCGTTTACTAGTCTGATTTTTCGAGCCACATATTTCTTTTGAAACAAAGTTTTTGCTCCGTTAAATATTGTGTCAGGGATGTGCATGTCCATTACTTCCCTTCATTATCAATACCAAACGGTAGTTTAGTACTTACAAATGGTGTGTTGAAAGTTTGAGATCCATACGTCATGAATTTGTTGTTTTATGAGAAAAACTAATAACGACATGTTACCAAAATGTTCTTTCCGTGAGTGTAAATTTTGCTTAAATTGCGAATCGCGTTTATGTGTACCATCGCAAGGCCAGCGGAGCGCACTGATTGGTTAAACGGCTAAACTCTGCGCGACCTTCAGCTAACGGCTGATCGGACAATTTTGGAACGGCCCGTGCAGGTCGACGTCACAGATATTTTTTTGGAAAAGACGTTGAGTCATTTGGAAAAGGATGAAGTTTAACGGTCCAGATTTTCACCAACACTCAATATTTTATCCCAAGTCTCTATGAGAGGTGTTTATTCATATCAATCTTCACATTGGATATGATTTCAGCTGATTTCATTCATTTAGATGTTTTTTGACGTGCAAATCAATGACACAATCTTAAAATGGGGGCAAAGGAGGAGGAGTCATACAGAAACATGGATTGCAACTGAGTCTGGGTGACAGTCATGGTTTGCAAATCACGAACACAATCTTGAATGCTTCTCATTTATCATTAACGACTTCCTCTTTCATTTTCTTTTCCCCTATGTTTATCAAACTACTGTGTTATCTTAAGTTTCATTGCAGTTCCGCGCGGTCGTCGCTTTTTTTTTACAGTTTAAAACATTATTTCATACCCCCTCCCCGTAAAAAAGGGGAAAAAACACCTATTGCATATGATTATTGAATTGATAAAAATTATTAGGCATCATTTAGGCTGGGACCAGTAATTCATACTGGCCGGGTAGTTAAAAACCCTGCACGTTTAAAGAAGTACAGTTAATACATTTATTCCTTTATGTAGTCATATAATTTATTACTATGGAAGTATTTAATGTTGATTGGAAGAATTGTGTAGGTTTAATTCTTGGCTATTGCAGTACAATCAATGTTCAAAAGTATGGGTGTGAATTTTCAGTGAAACAAAAATGTAGGGATTGATGTATTTGTGAAATCTTTTTACTTTACGAAGTCTTATCATGAGAAAGATTTTGTTCACAAATCCTATACCAAGGAAAATTAAGTATGTATTTACATATTTGTGCACGTATCCTATAAACACAACTCGATTTTTAAAGTCTGCTAAAAAGATTTTTATGATTATGTGTGTGATTCGGATTTATCACCAATGATATCCTTCAAGTGTTTTTATAGTGTTTGTTGATAATCACACAAATATGAATTGTTATTGTACATAATCGGGAAATGAGATCATATTCGTGATTTTTTTTTTCTGCTCATCCCCCAATGGTTTTAGAAATATCATGAATTGCGCCTTTAATGTCACGTCTTTCTGTCTACACAAGGGCACTGAGATCCACTCACCCCCGTGCTGTCAAGGTCTAGACTCCCTGACCCCCCCCCCACACACACACACACAACCCCACCTCACCAGCCCACCCGTCCGTCTTCTGACAGCTCATCGTAAAATACACCATGGTATATCGTGGCTAACTTTCATCAACCCCGCCGACACGGTCTAAATATCCGACAAGGTTGCACTGGCATATTTCGGCAATGATTTTCAAATCCTGTCACTTCCTTTGAAAAGAACCACGTGTCTCATTCATAGTCCCAGCCATAAATCAGTGATATATTCAGAATATGGAACCAGCGCATCCATGCGAAACGCAGTATAACGCCTACAGATATATCTTTGTAAATAATCATGTCATTGAAATGGTAACTTTCAGGCGAGTTGAGTAAACTTTATGGGGGTACGAGTTGAATACAAATATTGCGCTGTACATGTCGACATGTGCCGTAAGTTGTATGTCGTGGGTCTTCGCAAGGGCCGCTAATATGATATATAATGAATACAGTTAACGGCCTTTGCGTAGTCACACAACATACAGTTAACGGCCTTTGCCTTTGCATAGGCATAAGAGCAACCGTTATTCAGGTCAATGATTTAATAGAACGTTTAATCAACAGAAACTGCTATAAGCTATAATATTGTTTTATACCGTTCGTCACGAATAAAACTATTTCAAATTAAACATTGAAATATCAAATGTTTACTTTGTCATGCTTATGAGAAAAAATATTTAGCATTGAGTTATTTTGTAATATTCATTTACATTTTTTTTTTTTTACATTTTAGGGACCACTTGAAAATGCCTGTAAAAACCAGCGAGTTGAAACATATACTAATGTATACGCTGATAGGAGTGTATATCTTGGTTGAGGAGATTTGTCTTGAAATTATTTAATTGATGAGACACAAGCATGATTATACCAGTACTGGATTAAAGGTTAGTGACATGATTGGGAACACTTGCAAATGCATCAAGAACCAAATCAGTTGAAATATATACCAACTATACACCAGCTGGAATGGATCTCCCAACTGGAAGGATTTGTCTGTAATTTGTTTACTCAAGGAGAATCAAGCATGAACATTAATTCTATCAGGGCACGATAAAAATAGGACCATCGAGAGGCACACAGCACGAGGGATATTTACATTAGTCATTTTAGACAGAATGAGTCAACGTTTGACTACAAGATTTTCACAGGAGAATCCTTGCATAGTTTACTTGATTCTAGAATAGTTTCAGCCCAAGTTGAGGACTACCCCCAATCATGTCATTTACCTTTAATATATGACCCTGATATAAATTACATGTAAACCCATGCAAATGTTGTACAGCCAATTTGTCTGTCACAGCGATTACTGTAGTTAAAACTTTGAAAAGAATAAACATGTGGCCACATCACTTTAATAGCAGAATCATTGAGTATAGTTTACTTGATTCTAGAATAATTCTAGTTCCAAATGAGGTGTGCTTCTTATGATTTTTTTTCCTTTAATTGAACGATTTATTTTTTTTGCAATTTCAGTTTTAAATTAGTTTTGCAAGGGTAATATTCAATTATAGAAATATCAATACTCCCTTAACTAATTAAAATCAGTTATTCTATTTTCTAAATAACAAATCAATAAAAAAAACAAAGGGAATGTGCATGATAAAAAAAACAACAATTTTATTTGGAAATTATGGACACTACGAAACGTTAGAGAACCTATGTACCGTGCGCTAATAAAGGTTACATAATTTAATCTTATATAACGCCATTTTTTGGGTAATAAACCATCCTTTGATAATTTTAGTTATGCACATACAATACAACACCCTTACACAAAGTTGTGATTTATACAAGAGTAAATTACATTTATATCTATTGCTCTGTGTATTGAACAGAAGAAAAAACAAACTAAAACCCCCCGTGGAACCACATTGAACAAATAAAATCACCATGTTTATCGAGGAACGGAAATTGAGCGGAAACTGTCAGTTTCCCGTCAATGGCTGACTGGCATAGACATCGGAAATCCCCCTATAACAGGTACAATTTAACAAATCACTCACTTAAAAATCAAATCCTACAACAGTGGGACAAAGTAAACTCTTCTCTTCGTTTGTCAGGTGTTGTTGCAAGTGTAAAAATCAGCATCATTTTTATTTTAATTAAACTACAGGATAATCTGAAATTTAATGTACATTAATCGTACGAGCGCTAATGTTGCGTCTGTACACGAACGCACAATTACATTGAACAATCGTAATCATTATAAAACAAAAGTGGTGGTGTGCTTTAGTAACATTTATAGACAAATTACCATTTTAAATGCAGCAAAATAAAGCAAACTTCTAAGAAAATACGGAAAGAACAAGAATTCTTATTATCACCTTAGAATAAATTCAACGTGTAAAGAAACTTCTGAATATATCGGGGAATATCATTTGGCTATAAGATACTCGTCGTGTGTAATTGTCTCGTTGTGCAGTGGGTGTCTTCATGATAACAGTCCCAAGGACCAATCAAACAGCTGAAATGCAGAAACTAATACGACGTTACTGTATCATCATTGCTGTCTGTTTTTGCAATTGTCTATTAGTCATCGTGTTTGTTTATATATCGAATGACATGACAAAATATATTGTATTCTCGCAACGCTTCTGTCACTATTGTACTGTACATAATGAGATTACAAATACATGTACTATATACATACGTTGCGTAAAATTATGATAGTGTTACTACTACTACTACCACTACTACCACTACTACTACTACTACTACTACTACTTCTACTACTACTACTACTACTACTACTACTACCTACTACTACTACTACTACTACTACTACTACTACTACTACTACTACTACTACTACTACTGCTACTACCTACTACTACTACTACTACTACTACTACTACTACTACTACTACTACTACTCCTCCTCCTCCTCCTCTATGGATCAAATATTGCTTTTCTCGCCACAACTGCTTGAAGGCAGTACATTATGTTTAAGAGTAATATAATTGTCGTGTACGTCACTTCTTAGCTCAGCGTTAAAAACCTCATTTATTCCCAGAATACGTCTTAAAACATATATTAATCATACAATTTGACAGCACGAAAAAGGACAAGACACTTACATCTAAATCATATAAACTTACCCTCCACTGTCGTAATAATACACACTGCTAGCATTAACAGGACGATGACGGTGATAAATGAAGTCATGGTTATTCCTCTTCAGCTGTCGACAATCAAATGAGGTTTCCACGCACTTTGGGGTTCTAGCTCATGTACGCCGGAACAACGTTAAAACTCGGAAAAAGTTCGGTTGCACATGATTCACGCCGAAAAGTGTCATAACATTTCCTTTTGTATGGATGTTGGGTATTTGTATCTTGTTTTACAGAGCAAAATTGGTGCAATATCTACCAAAGGGATCCGGATGAGGCAGGGGTATATGTTTTTAATCTCCCTGTGTTTTAGAGATGATGGACCTTTGTTGTCATATCCGTTTGTCGGTATATAGCCTAAACGGACCAAGGTTATGCCAACTGGGGCATTACCACAGAAACCCGAGTTATGTAGGCCTATTCATTATTTTGGGTTTGTCGGAGTTCATTTTTGCTTTCGTATTAAATCAAATACCGCCGTTTTTGTCTGTTTCACGAGTATCGAGGCACAGGCTGTGAAGTGGTCAATACAGATGAATAAAATGTTAAATATCGTGCCCTCTACCATGCATAAGTTTTACTGAAGGAAAGCGAAATATACCGAACTATCAAGGTTGATGCCTAATAAAAGGACTAATTAGAAGCACGATTTAATGCAAAAAGTAATTGTTAAAAACTATTTGCATATCAATAATGATATGATTGTCATCAACATTACTTTTCAGTTAAAGCCACTGGCTAACATTTATCACAGTTAAAAAAATGTGACCAATATAATCCTCCATGCTCCAAGTGTCTTTGATAAGGGTTAAGATGAAGCCCTGAAAAAATTGTATTTCAAAATGATGATTTAGTGCTTTTAACAAGTGAAAATCTACAAGCATTCAAATTGACTGGATTCACCTGCCCATTTCCTCCCATAGACTTACTGTACTGTACTGTACACCTACGCTATTTTATCATCCACCGGAGTAGATATTGTTTATTCATGAATACCTTGCCATTGGCAGCATAACCTTCCAACTTTTGTATTCTAGGGAGTTTATTTGTCCGTTTGAACACTACTATGAAGCTCAGATTTCAAAATTTGACAATTTATTTGAATTGAAGCTCCACAATGTTAGCCTATCACTTTCCATGCTTTAATCATCCCCGCCTTCTCGAGGATTTGAACAATTATTGTTCTAGCTAAACAAACTCTGTTTCAAACATGAGAGGGCGCTGTTTTAAATTATGACTTGTGGTTTCATGCGTCTCTGTCTGCAATTGTAATAAATTGGGTGTCTTTACAGAGTGGCAACCAAGAGCATTTTCTTGTTAACGATATTTTAAGCCCCCCCTGGTAACACATAATTTGGATGAAATTTGGAATTTACGGGATAAACAAATCATGTCTTGTATCATATCAAAGCTCTTGTTTTATGGAATGCAAATAGCAGAATCACAGTTCGACAGGTAAATTTGCTTTTCTCAGATGTCAATTTTAGGTTCATTTGATACCAATTGAGTGAGATATTGTATACAACACCCCATTGAGAAATATACTTTGTAAGATAAATATAATAAGTGTAACTCCTTGAAAGACCTTGTATCTCAATTTTGGGAGACCATGAGTTAATGTAAAAAGTCCAGTAAGTTAAGGTAGGAAACGCTTTGTATTTCATTAAAACGATTACCATGCCTTTGTTTAACGGTTGAATTAAACCATAATCTTACATGATGAAAGGCCAGTATAATTTCTCATAAAAAATGGAAATCAAAGTAACAACATAACAGATGTGTTTGATTTTTCGATGATACTTTTATATCCACGCAATAACAAGCATGTGCAAAGTACATGAAGAATTAAGAATGAATTATATTCAATGATCACGTATAATTATTGCATTTGAGGGGCTGGTCATAGGGATTTAACGAAAAGACACAACTCGAGGAATAATTAAAGTGATAGGCTAACATTGTGGAGCTTCAATTTAAAAAATTGTCAAACTTTGATATCTGAGCTACATAGTAGTGTTCAAATGGACAAATAAACACCCTAGAATACAAACGTTTGGAAAGTTACACTGCCAATGGCAAGTTAGGCATGAATAAACAATTAAAACTCGGGGCGAGTTTTAATAGCCTAGGTGTACACACAGTAAATCTTTGAGAGGAAATGGGCAAGTAAATCTGGTCAACTTACGATTTTCACTTTTTTAAAGCACTAAATAATCATTTGAAAATACAATTTTTTTCAGGGCTTCATTTTTAGACCTCATCAAAGACACTGGTAGCATGGGGAATCATGTGGCTCAGTTTTTTTTTTAACTGTGGTAAATGTTAGCGAATACCTTTAAAGCCCTGGCTGTGATAATATGCAAATGTGCATCGAGCCATCGAGATCGAAAGGAATACCATTTGGTTTCTATGCGAAAATATTAAAGAAAGTATTTAATCCACTCAGGTGAACGCTCCAGCTGAAATCATGGATTCTGAGGTGACTGGCATGATAGTCATATTTTCTGAGGGGCACAGTCGGAAAAAAATAGTAGGGTAACTACGCCATTTTGTAAAAAAGGCAGACAAATTATTGATCAAAATGTAATACACTTCAAACGTTAAAACTTGTCAACTGGACTTACTTTGTTTATGAGGTGCGACGTTTCACGTCCTATCCGGGACGCTTCATCAAAGTAGGTCCAGTTGACAAGTTTTAACATTTGAAGTGTATTATCTACTACCTGGATGAGTGAGAATATACATAGACTGATCAAAATGTAACAATACTCACAAAAGTTTGTTTCTAATAAGAGAAATTTATTAAACTTTACAGGTGACATACTTACCACCTTGTAATGATTAACTGTTATGGTATTTCTATTTAATATTTCCATGAAGTGGAAGAAAACTATATTGTAATTTTTCTCCAAAAATAGGCACGAGGTCGTATGTAATAGGGTTTATATTGTTGTCATATTCTACTAACGTGCAAATGAAGTTTCGCTTTCGCACATCATGAAAGAGATTATCAGAGCAGGGGCGGCGGAACGTATTTTCGTTTGGGGGGGCAAAGCCAAAAAAGGGCACTTATGTGTCAAAAGGGGCATTGGGAGCACGCACATATTTTCACCATCAGATTACGTTTTTGATTGAAGTAGCTAATTTTCTGCGGTAATATTTAACTTGGGCCAATTTTTTTGAAGGGCATTGGTAAAAAGTCCAGTAAGTTAAGGTAGGGAAACGCTTTGTATTTTCATTAAAAGATTACCATGCCTTTGTTTTAACGGTTGAAATTAAAACATAATCTTACATGATGAAAGGACAGTATAATTTCTCATAAAAAATGGAAATCAAAGTAACAACATAACAGATGTGTTTGATTTTTCGATGATGCTTTTATATCCACGCATAACATGAAATATATATCTACTCCGCGAGCGAGCGTAGCGAGCGAGCGGTTTAGGAAAATTGGAAATTTTAAGTTGCAAAATTGGCTTTGTGGTCTATTCTGGCGATAATAACAACTCAGAATTTTTTGAAGTATAGCCAAATATTTTTGAAGGAGATTTATTATGATCAAAGCATGAAATAAATATATATTTACTCCGCGAGCGAGCGTAGCGAGCGAGCGGTTTGGAAAATTTTTGAAATTTTAGGTTGTAAAATTTGCTTTGTGGTCTATTCTGGGG
>JZLH01S0596806.1:0-40017 GCA_001188425.1 Eucidaris tribuloides | reverse complement strand
GATGCAAGTTAACACCAGATAGTTTTCAATTATTTATAACCTTAAACTAGTCTGAAAACAAAGATGAAATGATTTATTTGGTTATGTACAGACTGCAACAACAATTCATCATACTCTAAATTCAGTTTACTTTGCATGGCAATTGGTAAGAAATCTTTGTGCAACTTTTTATCATTTGGTTCAGAAGGGGGTGCTATTTCATTATACATTGTCTGTGGCCCTTAAATGTTGACGTCCACCTCAGTCAGGTTGTGACATTATTCATGTGTGATGTATTCCATGCATCAGTTTGTCATTCATCATGTTTGTATTGTTCACATACAGGGTCTTATGGCATCTCACTGGACCCAGTCAGCAGGATGCTGTTCTGGACTGTCTTCAGTAATCCAGGGGCAATCAAGAGAAGCAACCTTGATGGCAGTGGGCCAACTGTCATTGTACAAGGCATTAACCGTCCAGCTGACATCATAGCTGATGGTATCAACAAGTAAGTACACAAACATCCACCTCCTTTGAGGCACATGTTTATGGGTAGGTTGGGGATGTGTGGATGTTCTATATAAACTGTAAACAATTTTTGTTTACTTCCATACATACAACAAATGAATGTTTTTGCAGGTATCATAAATTTAAATGCAATGTTTCCTACAGTATGCAAAAATGCGGTAAAATTTACGGTAATTGAATTATAACTGGGTCATCAGTAAATACTGTAATCATGTAGGGTACGTAATTGACAATATGTTGACTGTGGTTTTTATGTTGGCAATCATCATTCCAAGGTGGGCAGATTAGTCTAGAACTAATTGGTTGATTGACTGATTGATAAAGCAAGGGAATTGATGTATGAAATCAAATTGCATAGATGAAATGAATGTTACGTCATTATGTTGACTCTGAATCAAGAATCAAACTTGGAAGGGCCGTACACTAAGTTAGACTTGGACTTGGGCACTGGACAATGTCATTTTGTTTGTGTCCACATCTTTTGGCCTTTTAATTCTGTTTACAGGTAAAATGTCATTAATCAATGCACATACACAGTTTTCATATTGGAAGTGCAAAGATGCCCAGATTTAAATGCTCGGAATCCCTGCTACCGTATATTACATTGTTCTTCAATTTGAGACTGTACTATTTTTGCTTGACTGACTGTGAAGGGATATAAATCCATAATTAAGCTTCTAGCTTTTTCTTGAAAACGCAGAATTATTTGTTTTCATCAGTTATACTGGTCCAAAATATGCACTTTATGGGACAGAGGCATTGGCATATGCCATGCCAAGGCATATAATTTCATAGTTGTGCACAATGTTTGACTGAAGAGTTGTTATATTTTCTTGGCTGCTGTTAAAGCTGGACATTTGTGAGAGCCATTGTCTTTGAGTATGCAATGTACAAACCTGTTGTCCTTGTGTTTAACAGGTGTTACTATCAAATGGTAATTCTTTCTTGACAAGAGACATCAATCACTGATGGATATGATAAAGGAAATTGTCCAAAAATAAAAACAGATTAATAAATCAACCAAAAGTAATTCAATGATTTAAATTATATCAGAAGAGCGTCTAATAATTTAAAGTTATTAAATTTATCTTACAAAGACATTCACTGAATATATCAGTAATATTTATAGATTGCATTAGAATTGAATAACCCAGGTATATACATTAAATAGATCTGTAAAGTATTGAAAACCATATAAATCTAATAAAATTAGTCAAAAATTATTTCATCAAATAAGATTTGATAAATCCACTGTTTGTAAATTCAAATTCTTTAAAAGTGAGTGATTCTTTTGAAATCAAATCAAAGAATTGAATGAACCAAATACATCAAACAAATTAATTAAAGTGTTTTAACTAATCAAATGCATCAATCCATTAACTGCAGTTACTTATATACATCATATAAATCAATAATCTAATAAATCTAGCAGATGAATCAAAGATCTACGAAATAATGTTGTGAAATGTGTTTAATCAAATAAATCAACTTACACATGTATGTATTCATATTAGCAAATCAATGAATCTTGTGAATGAATCAAAATCACATTCAATAACATAAATCAAATTAATCTATCTAATCTATATCTTAACAATATAGATTTCTTATTTGGGAAAAATTCACTCAGAATAAACAATGTAATAATATTAATGAGCCGAATTTGTCAAATCAAATGTAAATCAACTACCATGTAGTAAATGACATTTGGCAACAGCACTGTTAAATCAGTTTGAATTATATTTCATTACACTAATGTCTCCCATGATCATGTCAACATCTTATTCACACATATTTGAATACCTCTTTCATACTCCCTCCCCCCAACAAAAAAGAACAGATTAAAAAAAAGTGACATAAAAGAAAAATCCTATTAATTTAGGTTTTCCCGGTCATTTTCACACGTTTTGCATTCCATTTGTTAGCCACATCATTCAGTTTCAAGTGAAATAGAATGAACCGTGAAACAAATCATTCGTTTTATTTAAATTGACATTCGATGTCATTATAAAGCATTCGGTTTCTCAAAGACTGTAGTCCAATTATAAGCCATACAATGTGCTTTCATTTTCACGTGGTTAAAAAATGTGGGTTATTCACGCATTCATATTCAGGAATGTGCAACCGTGTTATGAAATGCACATATTTATTTTCAAGTCACCTAATGATACATATACTTCCTGGCTATGAATGTCTACTAGCGTAGCGTACACACACACACACACACACACACACACAATATAAACACTACACAAAAATAAGTTCCCCCTTTTTGAAAATTCCATAACTTTTTAACGAAATGGTTTTTGATGCAGGAAATAACTTTGGCAGGAGTGTTTCTGCATCGTGCATTGACAACTTCTGTGTGAAAATGTGTTGATGCGTCAGAGTCATGCATGCCCTGGAAGCACGTAATAAGGGCAGAAAATTCACTTTATCAAGTCACAAGGTTCATTTTGAGGGATTCTCGTGGAATGCAGGACCTTTTGACAAATTCTCGTTTTCTGTGACATCGATTAAGCGCTTATGTTAATCAGCTATCGTTTGAGCCCGTCCGGTCCTCTGTGTGGATACTTTTGTGCACATCTTTTACGGCCCGAGTGAGGTGATCATTTAAAGATCTTCCATGCCTCTCTTCATTTTTGAAATTTGTAAACTCGTGTGAAGTTTATTGACAAAATTTGAAAATTGAAAATTTGGTTCAGCAAATATGTATCTTTACATTGTCTGTTAGGGAACCAATAGAGGTTGGTAAGCCAGTGTCATGGTTCAGTGAGCACACTTTATAAATAAATCAAAAATCGATTATTTCCATATATTTTGGCAATAAGAGATTGACTCCTGCTGACTTTGCGAAAAGTGACATTTTTGCCTGTCTAATTCGATGCTCATCATGCTGCTTGAGGCGGATTAACTTATTTTTACACAGAGTTAGTCAAGGAGTGTGGAAATGTCCTGGGCCAGAGTTATTTTGCTACAAAATACATGTGATTTCATTAAAAAGTTGTGGTATTTGAACAAGAGGGGAGACTTACTTTTTGTGTAGTGTTTATATATATAATACTATATAATAATATATATACTACTATACGTAATAAGCTACTATTATATATATATTATCAGATAGTTAGGGATACTATAACATGGGCCATGGCGTCAAAATGTGGTGTCGACTATAGTCGCTGACGGGAATCGGAAATTTCAAGAAAAACGCGCCTGTCGCACAGTCGACAGAAATATAGGGTTTTCGCCGTGCATTTGTCACCGTTTTGCATGTCATTTTGGTATCCAGATCATTCAGTTCACGTGAAATAGAATGAACGTGCATACAAAAGTCATTCTTCTTTCTTCCAAACCTGATATTCAGATTTGATTTTCAAAGCATATCGGGTTTCTCACATACCTTGAAGTCCAATGTATAAGCCCACACTACGTGTTTTCGAATTTCATGTGGTTAACAGGTGTGGGGTCTTTCACGCATTCATATTCAAGCATGTGCGAATCGTCTTATGAAATATGCGAGCTCATTTAGTTTCAACCGAGCAGGAGTCACATTGAGAACAAATTGGACTACCAATGTGTAGCTTTCTGCGGCCAGCTGTGCAGAAGTCTAATCTCGGTGTGCGAGGGAACTGCAATTTGAAGTCTAGAATCTCGCAAGATTTGCTAAAACAATTAGGGTTTATTAAGTAAGCACAATAAGGATTCCAAATTAATGTCGAATAGGACAATTCACAAACGTATTCGCAAATTTATGGAATGTTTCTTCCTTGGGGTCTAGAAACAAGCTATCGCACCGTTTTGTTTATATGGAAGTTACATTTCCAAAACTGGGAATCCAACTTGCATACATCAGTTCTTGCTATGTCGGGGAAGGCATCGGGTAGGCTTTCAGGGTTGTTAGGGACAACATTGTTAAAAGAAAGGTTTTTTAAATACGAACTCTCTTTAAACAATAAACAGTTACACGTAAATGAAAAAGAAAACTGTAAAAATCGAGGCGCAGATAACCTCTTGACCTAACGGTTTGAAAATTGAATAATGAATACCATGAATACATGATGGTTTTTAAAAGATGGGAAGAAGGCAAGTGGTTTGTTTATGAAAAAGCCAAAAAACTGGGCAAGTGTGAAGACATATCAACCTTGTGAGAAACTTTGAAATTCAATTGATGCCGATGTCATCAAACGAGGAGGCTTGAATTTGATATTGATTAAGTGTAAAACTGAGTAGAGAAAAAGGTTGGTGCGGAAAAACTGAGCCGGGAAAACCTATATCATATTTTGAAAAGTATAGACCCTACCCTAGTAAAAGTATATATTTTTAGAAAGCTTTTTGCCCAAGGAGTTCAAAAATGGCATTATTTTCTTGGTAGGGGCAAGCATTAAGATGTTCTGGCTACACAAACTGCAAAATTTCGCTAAAAAATATAAAGCCTTTCCCAATCTTGGGGTTTCAATATACTATACCTTACAATGAATTTAAAGTCAGATTTGAAGTATTCAAGCAAAGACCCATCCATACATATATAGTTTGTTGGGGGTTCACGTCCAATCCATCTTCTACAAGAAAAATGGGAGTGAAAATTGACGACTGGAAAATTCGTAAAATTCTCTTGAAATTTGTTCTGTGTGATTTTTGGATTGGATTAAGTGTTCATTATAGTGATTAGTACTTAATAAAATATAAGTAACACATGTTTAGTTAGATATGAATACTCACTTGTAAAAAAAATTCAGTTCTGAAGATTTTAAAGTATATTGTAAAAATTCATAAATCGAGTCATGGACACAAGATGTCCTCATGATCCACTGTTTGAAGAACGAACAGGTTTGACTTTTACTTTGATGGAGTTATGTCAAGTCCAACATAATTACACTTCGCTTTGGTATGATCGTTTCATCTCTCTTGTACAGACACCCCTCTCTTGATGTTTTCTCATTTTGAAGTATTTCCTGTTAACTACTGTAGTGCCAAGTTCATATGGACAGCATAAGAGTAAAAATTTGGTGGGCACGTGTTTCTTGTTCATCAAGATTATTACTCCATCAGTCAACTACAAATAAGCTAAATGATAGTGATATGGAATATTTTCCAGGTTTAATAACCACATTAGATCTGTTGCACACTACAGTGTCCATGCTTTGTACTTCTTGGTTCTGGGTTGTCTACAGGAATGTTCCTTAGAACGTCTGCAGCACAATCATCTCCAAAAGTGACTTGTTGAAATAACTTGACATAAGGTTGATTTTTCGCAATTGATCTGTTCTAATTACATTTAATTAGGTAACTACACTTTTCAGTAACAACTAGTATCCTTTCTATGTCATTGAAATATATAATGAAATGCACAATTATGATATTAATATGGTCTTCACACAAACAATAAACAAAATTTGAGCCAAACTATAAGGTTGTTTAGTGTGTAGAAGTGGCTCGTTAGTTAATTACCTTCATTAATTAACTACAATTACTTACTGTTTCAATAAAATACAGTTGCCAATTCATTACTTAATACTATTATACTCCCTTTGGATGTTTTCTAAGTCCCTTGGATACAATAAAGGAAAGGGCAAAGTTGGGGTCCACTTTTCCCATAGACTTTGTATGGCACCGTGTCCCCACATCCGTGTCCCCACATCCACCAGGCTACACGTTCGTTAGCTTAATTGATTGTAAAATCAATATGCACCCATGGAAAAATCTGGTTTGTGTATCAAATCAAAGCTGGAGAATTGGGCTTTTCAAAAATACCAAAATAAATAAGGTAGATATTAATCTTCATATTGAAAAAAGCACTATTACTGGATTTTTTTAAGAAAAATGTCACGCCACCAGGCTATTGGGGCACCAACTTATAACACATGGCCGGCAAGTGTGAAGACATATCAACCTTGTGAGAAACTTTGAAATTCAATTGATGCCGATGTCATCAAACGAGGAGGCTTGAATTTGATATTGATTAAGTGTAAAACTGAGTAGAGAAAAAGGTTGGTGCGGAAAAACTGAGCCTGAATACATGATTTTTTTACAAATTGAATGAGGCAAGTGTGTTTATGAAAAGCAAAACTGATAACTTGAAAACATCCAACTTGAAATTGAAAAGTCAGTTTGTCCGGATTCATCAAACGAGTTGAATTAGAATATTGATAAGTTAAAATGAGTAAAGAAGTTGCGAAAATGACCGGGAAAACCTATATTACCTTTTTAAGTCACAGTGTTTTCACAGAAAGTAGTGTCACCAATTATATGTCACTCATTGACAAATTGTCATTGGCTTACAAACTGATATTCACATCTTTCCCAATTAACCCAGCAGCATCAGGAAGCAGAGTAGTACAGTAGACTGTGTTCAGCAACAGTGACAAGTAAAGCCTTTGGGTGTCTGGAATTACTACACTGTAGCTACTCGTATGCTTCTTTAATATCATCAACCATTTTGGACAAGTGTTTTGGCCTTCTGTATTGCTTTCTGTATTTGTTCTCATATTTCATCACTAGACGATTGTACTGGGCATCCTACCGTGGGAACACAATTCAGAGCTCAGAGTGGACTGGTGGTGATGTAAACACTCTTCTGAGTACAAGTCGCCCATGGGGGTTACACATTGATTTACAAGGTATGATAGTCCTTTAAGAAATAATACCTCAGACATGTTTTGGAATATCTTATCAATATGAAGTGGCATTGTCCTGACCTTGTCACCCTGTCGCACCACTTGATACACTCACCCATTGATTTTATTGATTAATTATCTAGTTGCTTTAATTATCGGCACCTCATCCAAGGTAACATGACTACTTCAAATCTGCAATGACAATTAGCTTGCATATTGATAGATATTGATAGGTAAGCTCTTGTGCTGTATTGAACCTACTTTTTACTTCACAAAACAGTGAACTGATCCATATCCTATAACGTCCAACTTGTATACACATGTACTCTGTATGCATTCCATGACAGCACAACATAGTTTCTAAAATTATCTTTGCATACATTGTGTATGTAGGGAGCTGGGGTAGGGAGCACTAATGGGTGGGTTGTAGAGATGAGTCTTACCATGGACCTACTACTTGAGTTTGAGTACAGAAGTAGGTCCATGGTCTTATTGACCTTAGTTTCATGTTATATGTTTCAAGTGTTAGTGTAATAGTATATTGTTGTATCATATAATTCTTCTCTAATGTGTTAATATATTCTGTAGTTATGTAAAGTGTACGTCTATTGTACCTAATATGTGAACAGTGTAAAACAAATTTCTGCATATATTGCTTTGTGGACAATAAATTCAAACTCAAACTCAAACTTATTCGAACCTCCCAGTAGTGTAGACCATAAACAAACACCCAAGACAGATAGGATCACCATCATGAATAAACTGTTTGTATTACGAGTGATGTTGCATAGGACCAACTCCAGTTACTGTCTTCCTTCAGTCCAGGGGACAGAACCCTCATTGTGCTTTCAGCATTTTGAGATGAACATCAAACCACTTAATCCCTCAAATAGGAAGAAATAAGCTTTAAAATATATCTAAAACTGCAACAAAATAGTCGCAAGAATAGAAATGGGGCTTGTGCACTGCCATTTGGAACCATCACTGCTATCCATAGCTTCAGAATGAATGACTAAAGACCGATGTCTGCAGTAAATTTGTATGCAAAAAGATAAAATAAAAAAACTATTTAATATGATATAAATACATAAACAAGCACAAAACTAGATTTTAATTCGTCACTAAGACGAATTGGTGATCCGCGTAACCGCTCCGATCATTCAATTTAAAGAAAGTGTGACACACATTTCAATGTGTGTATATCAATCACCATTAATGAATTATGTCCCTCATTAACGGAAATTGTCTATCAAACATTAATTGAAAATACGACGTGCGCGTACGCGTTCGTCACGACGCGCGGACGGTTATGATTAGCACCAGTGATGACTTTTGACCTGAAGTTACTCTGTACCAAGTTTTGTTATCTTAATCCACCCCATTCACAGTGTTGGGTCCGAGACAGTTTCAGCCGAGACGAGACGAGACCGAGACAACTAGCGTTCGAGACCGAGACGAGACCGAGACGAGACCGAGACAGTAAACAAGACACCAGTTTTCTGCATATCAATCACCATTGTATGATGAATTATGTCCCTCATTAACGGAAATTGTCTATCAAACATTAATTGAAAATACGACGTGCGCGTACGTGTTCGTCACGACGCGCGGACGGTTATGATTAGCACCAGTGATGACTTTTGACCTGAAGTTACTCTGTACCAAGTTTTGTTATCTTAATCCACCCCATTCACCGTGTTGGGTCCGAGACAGTTTCGGCCGAGACGAGACGAGACCGAGACAATTAGCGTTCGAGACTGAGACGAGACAGAGACACTTGTTTTCAAAATCAGCCGAGACGAGACCGAGACCGAGACGATTACCTTCGAGACCGAGACGAGACCGAGACACTAACGCCCGAGACAGTAAACGAGACACCAGTTTTCTCTATGCAATGCACACACTTTCTTCCATATTCCCACCTATCTGATTGCAATTATAGACTATTACAACAGTTTTAAGTTCATTCCTCATTGTAACATCATCATCATCATCATCATCATCATCATCATCACGGAATCACGGAATTCGAGGTACTAGTAGGCCTATAGCACGGAAAACAGCATTTTGAGCAAAAATGAAAAAAATCATGCCCCAAAATTCCACCCGAAGTAAAATTTATTTATTGAATAAAACTAAACTGATTTATTAAAAAGATGCATGCTAAAGCCCCCCCCCAAAAAAAAAAAAAAAAAAAAAAATCATGTCCCCAAACCCCGAATCAAAACCCCCAATGGGCCTAGTAAGCTTGACGTTATTTGTGATTTTTACTAACACAAATCCAAGTCGGAAAATTGCTAAATTACAACATGGAGAAAAACGGAATTTGACATTTGTAAAATGGAAAACTTTGGCCTTTACTGGAAATGTACATGACCGGGGGAGTTGTGATTTCGGTACTCGTGCATTATGTCGCGACCGTGCCAGGAAAGGTGGGGGGGGGGGGGTGTTATCCAGTATCTGCATTGTAAAGGGAGGGGGTTAGGGACTGCATCCACATTGTAAAATAGGGGGTAATGGGGACTGGTACCCTAACCCCTTCAGCTCCCCACACACACATACATACACACATACACACACACACACACACACACACACACACACACACACACACACACACACAACACACACACACACACACACACACACACACAAACACACACACACACAGCTGACAGACACAGAATCACACTCAAGATGTTTTGCACAATTAACAAAATTAATTTTGTGGCGGAAGTGACCTTATATTTTTGTATTTTCTACTTTTTCTTCTTTGATACGGAGCTCGTGAATAAACAAACCCTGTAAAAAGGTTGTTTTTCACGGCCGGGCGATGCGTGTGCGTACTATGAAAAGGGTATTAAAAAAAATCATGAAAAAGGGTATACTTTTAAAAGACGGTTTTCTTTAAAAGGGTATCTTTTCAGACTTAAATTTCTTGTTTAGAGTATTTGAGATCGACAGATCTTGTTTAGGGTCCATTTTGAAAGTCCGTACACGTGCATGGTGTACACCTCGTAGTGACAGTTTGCTGCTTTAAGTTTAGTTCATGTACCTTTGTTCACTAAAAGTGACAAATCTACAGACTGTATTTCAATGTATCCAACTCTTAATCTCTACTCTTTGTACTCCAATCCCGAGTGTAAATCATTAAATAATGTGCATTTTATGCTGTAGGCCGGGCAGAAAGAAGTGAGAATCTGAGAGTGACCTGTCAAAATTGAGCTGTTTCATAGTGTCTCGTCGATGTCTCGGCCTACGAGACCGAGACATTTCCGCCGATACCGAGACCGAGACGAGACACGAGACACACAAACACTGTCTCGAATCATGTCTCGAGACCGAGACACGTCTCGAGACACTCAACACTGCCCATTCATGAGATATGCGCGAAATACGATTTTTCTTTGTGACGTCATAGATGACGCCACGAGTATTTTGCATGCAAAGTAGTGCCTGAACTGTTATCTACGGATCATTATCAGAATAAGCAATACAAGGTAGGGGTCATCGTTTATTCTAGAGAAAAATGACTGATTTAAGACTTAAATTTAAACGTACCCATACGCGTTCGTCGTGACGCCCGCACGCATATGATAAGCGCGCACGATGACCTTTGACCTGAAGTTACTATGTACCAGGTTTGGTGATGTTACTCGACTCCAGTCATGAGATATGCTAGAAATACGATATTTCTTTGTGACGTCATAGATGACGTCACAACACTTTGGCATAGAAAGCGATGCCTGAAATTCTATTTATGCATCATAGTCTATCAGAATAAGCAATAAAATGTAGGGGTCACCGTTAATTCTGGAGAGTTATGAGTGATTTAAAAATGCGCGTTATTAACTACGCGCGCATTTACGGTTTTTGGACCTGTAAGCGATATTTTGGGTCCTAGTGGTCGGAAAAGGGTTCTAATTGATGGAGAATTCAGTCAGAAATCCAAATCCATCGAAAAAACGACGATATTTGGTCAGAAAAGGGGTGCGCGTGGAAACAAACGCGTACGCGCGCGCACCAAATGCTCCAAATGACCTGAAACGTATACTGCTGTTAATAAGAAGTCATTTGGAGCATTTTAAAACTTTAAAATTTTTGACGCGCCCGTGCAAGCCCATCGTGACGCGCGCGCGCACGTGGATAGGTCCAAAATTTGACCCTTGACCTTAACTTGACTTCTGCCAAATTTTGTTGTTTTATTCCACTGCCGGCTTGAGATATTGCAAATATATATGTAGGTTAGGACTAGCTTTTGGCTTATGACGTCATAGATGACGTCATAGCCATTGACATTCACGAAGTATTGACATGAGACTAACTATGCTAAGTTACAAAATTATTGCACTTATCGCTCTCAAGATATCGCGTGCACAAAAATGGCGAGAAAGAAACACGTATAAAGAAAAAAATATCAAAAAGAAAACAAAATCTGACGAAATCTATGGTGATCCGCGTAACCGCGGATCACCAATAAACCAAAATCTTTGGATTTGCTTTAATTTTTTTTTTCCATTTTCATTGATACTGATAGTGATTCCTGAAACCCAAATTTTGTTAGTTTTCATAGTTATACATATTAAGATGGTTGGGCAGTCTACTCTTTGTATACATGCACACACGATAGATATACAATATGTGTGAATGTAACAAATTTGTATTACCACAATTCTGAAGGCCCCTATTATCTGTATTGATTATGGAAAACTGATTTAGCAATGGAGGGATTAGGTGACATTCATTTTATAATTGTGTATTATCTGAAACAGATACAAGATCATGATATTAACATAGACATGTACTTGTCATGCTTCTTTCTGTTCACCTTAAGTAACAAGTTGATTTTCTGTGTTTGTTATGACTCAGCTTCCCGCTTGTATTGGTGCAGTAACAGTCATAATAATGGACTAATTGGATACATCAGCCTTGATGGAGACAGGCATCATACCCAGCTGCATTCCTCACAAGGCAGACCAGTGCACCTTGTTGTCTATGACAACATTGTGTACTGGGGTACTCAGGACAATGGGGTGGGAGTGTTTAATTTGAGGACAAACACTTTCAACTACACCACCACACTGCCTGGTGGGAATATTGGTGTGTCTGATGCAGAAGCCATTCACATCAGTAGGAGCAGCAATGGAGGGGGATAAACCATTATCATATATAATCATTACATCTGTGCTATCGCCACAGATATACATGTACATGTATGAAGGGCCTGTAAAATATTACATTAACATGAATAGTTGTGTCAGTGTTTGCCGAAAGCAGAAGGGGATGTATACTCACAGAATGTACCCACCCCATGTGTGTACGTACACTTATGATGTCTGTTAACTACATTTTGAAACTAAAAATTTGGTGAAAGCATAATATTTCAGGGTGATATGAGACATGTGATATGAATACTAAAAGCTTGTATTGCACAGAGGGAAAGTTGATAACATTATTTATCTACATGTATGTTACATATAAACATGCATCTATTAAACTAATTATGACTAATTTTGAATGGTTTGGAAATATACAAACCATTCAAAAATATATTCCTTGATATACATAATTCTAACATAATTTGTAATGGAACAAGACATGAGAAGGTGACAGGATATCACATGAGATTTGTTGCACCAGTTCTAAAACGTATAATTAAGTTTAAATTTAAGACAGATTGAAGTATGTAACAAAATTGCCAATATCTTAGGCTAGCTTTGCTCATCAGAGACAAAGTGTGTACATGTATTTTAATGACAGAAAACTTTTTTTTCAGTGATTATCGGAAATGTGAATGTAAATTACACTGTACATAAGGGCAGCTAATTTGTATGATATACGCAGTAGCCTGTTGCCTCATGAGGTCAGACCAGATATGTCTTTGAGCAGGTATAATAAATAGAGAGGATTTATTATATATGTGTATAATGTTGTAGTTGTCACTGGTTAAATGATGGTGTTAATGACCGAATACTTCATAGGAGCTTCTTACTCTTTTTTCTGAGTAGATGTAGGTTAAAGCCATTGGCTAACATTTACCACACTTAAAAAAATCTGAGCTACATGATTCCCAATGCTACCAGTGTCTTTGATAAGGTCTAAAAATGAAGCCTTGAAAAAATTGTATTTCAAAATGATTCTTTAGTGCTTTAAAAAAGTGAAAATCGTAAGTTGACTGGATTCACCTGCCCATTTCCTCCCATAGACTTACTGTGTATAGATCTAGGCTATTTTTTACTCGCCCTGAGTATTAATTGTGTATTCATTCATATCTTGCCAGTGGCAGCATAAATTTCCTAACTTTTGTATTCTAGTGTGTTTATTTGTCCATTCAAACACTACTATATAGCTCAGATATCAAAGTTTGACATTTTTTTTAAAATTGAAGCTCCACAATGTTAGCCTATCACTTTGAGGTACACAGGTACATCTACATATATGTAATTTATAAGATAATTTGAGAAAAGTTTTACATTTTAGTGATATTTGTAAAAGAATAAACATGCACATAAATAGTTAATAATAATTATTCTTCCTCCTATATGGAAAATGAATATTATACTGTATATATATTTTCTTTTTTTTTAGATAAATAGCTATTTTTTTAATTGATAGATATATGATATCTAAACATCATCTGTTGTATATTTTTTGTGGTAGTATCATTTAGTGTCCCTTTTTCGTCTAAATAAGTCACATAATTTTGAGTGAATTCAACATTGTTTTACTAAATACAGCGCGCTAGAGTGCGTGTAAGCTGACACTAAGATGGAAACCAAAACTTCACCACTACATCCCTATGGGGGCGCTATACTCGGAAGTATCATTCTTGACACCTTTTGTCATATTTTGTGAACTCCACATGTTCCCCAACTAAATAATGGCATACATGTACTGACTGGTCAGGGATCATATTGACTAGAATATGTCAGGCAATTGGTTCTGTTTTAAAAACCACTTAACTTTAGAATCTAGTCACCTGTGACATTGACCCCGAGGTCGGGGAGGATCACTGTAACATATGGCATACATTTTACTGCACACAATTGTATTGCTTCGATATTCAGTAATATGATGAACATGTGAAATCACTTTTATATAAATGTGAAGTATAAAAGAAAAATGTCATATCTGTAAATAAAATTGCTTCAGTAAAAAAGGAAATGTGACTTTTGTTTATTCAGCTGTTATTAGATAATATGAATGAGCCTTATTTGAATGTTATTAATGTATATTATAAATGCATACATTTCACTCATACACACATTGCAAAATGATCTACTAATAATTCCCAAATCTCATTTGTGTTGGTCATGGATGAGTGTGTGTGTGTGTCTGGTGTTTCTGTGTGTGTGTGTGTGTGTGTGTGTGTGTGTGTGTGTGTGTGTGTGTGTGTGTGTGTGTGTGTATGTGTGTATGTTTGTGTGTGTGTGTGAGTGTGCAGGAGATACATTGTGGGTGTATGTTTAAGTATGAGGTTACATTGTGGGCGTATTTCGGCATTGTGGGGGTACCCCCAGAATGAAACATTTTGAAACGGTTTAAAACAACACAGTGGGCCTGCTAAAGTGAACTTTTTTTTTTTACTCCCATAATGATGTGGTATGTCTTTTGTGTGTTGTGTGTCTATTGTATGTTGCGGGCGTGCAGGAGGTACATTGTGGGTGTATGTTTAAGTATGAGGTTACATTGTGGGCGTATTTCGGCATTGTGGTTGTTAAAATCGTACACTCACTATGTGTTTTTATATCTATTATGGAACACCCACACTGCACATACAGGTCTGGAACACCCCCACAATGTACAGTAGCTCTTGTCGGTATGTATGTATATGTGTATGTGTGTGTCTGTGTGTGTGTTTGTCCGTGTGTCTGTCCATGCCTCTGTGGGGAGTTGGGTGGGGCTGGATGTAAACATAAAATTCAGAATGAATGACTGTTTTAAAATCCAATGACTCGTTTTAAGAGGGGATATAAGCCTGCCCTAATAGATCGTTGTGTGCCTAGATGCAAATGCCGTTAACTGTACGTCATGTGTTTTTTGCAAAGGCCGCTAATATAATACATAATGAATACAGCTAACGGCCTTTGTATAGGCACACAACGAGATGATCCCTTAAAGGTAACCACTAATCAGGACAATTGTCTCTAAGGATAAGGATAATATTGAATACGGCAATATTTCTCAAATTAGAGGAAATTTACTGTTAAGGCCCTCTTGCCGGGAACATATTCTAGAGCCCTTCTGCTGAACAAGCGACGAACAGTTCAGTGCAAATCACTGTAACAAGGCCTCATTTGATATTGTTATTTATGCCCACAGAGGCGGAGACCCAACCACAATACGCCATCAAAGTAGATACAGTGTGTCCCACGTCTCAAAGAGCAAAATATTTACCAAAGTCAAATACTGTGCGGCTGGCAGAAGGTCGTTAGCAAATGCTCTAAGCAGAAGGGCATTAACAGTAAATTGCCTCTAATTTGAAATCCATAGGCTTATTCCATAGTTTCGCCTAACGTACTGATAGAAGGATCTAAAAGATTACATTACTTTGATTTCATGTGAAATAAGCCAATGGTTGTCACGTTACAAGCAATTTACTGTTAACGCCCTTCCGCTTAGAGCATTTGCTAACGACCTTCTGCCAGCCGCACGACGTTATTCTTGCAAATACGGAAAGCCCACTATATTTTGTAGATCCTACCAAAATTTCATACGTCTGGCTTCATTGGTTTTAAATGCACAGTAAAAAATGACGGTTAAAATTCTATACAACGCTGTTTGCTATATGAACTGATCTGGAATTGCTTAAAGGTGTAAACAAGTGTTTTAAAATTGAAATAGCAATGTTCAATTTTTGGAACAATAAATATCAAAAATTGTACATTGTTGTTTGAAATTTTAAACATTTGTCAAACTTTTAAACAATACCTGATACGTTCATATACATGTAGTAAACAGCGTTGTATAAAATTTTAAACGTGCGTGCGTGCGTGCGTGCGTGCGTGCGTAATCGCCTCCAACCGTGGACGTTTTGGATTAATTTTACTGTACAACTGCGGACGTACCTTAGAGGGGGGACGGTCCACGTTTTTAGATCTTGTTGTAATTGATGTGCTTATGCGGCATTACAACCAGCAAGCAAGGTCTGGGGGTATATAGAGAACGTCTGCATTTGGAGGTTGTACTGTAATGTATACGTCCGCAATTGTCAGAAGTTTCGTCCTCATTTAATAGGTAAAAATTGCTGTGTGTGTCCTCGGTATCACCGTTACAAACACACACACACTCACACACAGATTCACTCACATTAAAAATTGTACGTCCTCGGTCGAAGGTAGTAAACAGCGTTGTGTAAAATTTTAAACAGTTTTTTTTTTACTGTGTACACACACTCATGAGTAATAGTTTAGTGCTTTCAGTGAAGTAATGAATGCAGTGCAGTGCATTGTATCATGTGTATTCCTTATTATCAAATTTGAAATGGGCAAACTAGCACCACTGTTATTAATAAGTGTGTGCATTCACAACCATTGAAGCAAGACCGGTGAAAATTTCACCGGACCTACAAACTGAATGGGTTTTAGTACTTGATTTTGGTAGTGATTCTGTGGTTAGGGAGAAGGGCATTTTTTTATTGAGACACGTTGTATATTAACAAACTTGCACTCAAAATTAATACCAACGGTATAAAGTTCGAGCAATTCCATGATCATAATATGTAATTCATATATTTTGCCAGGTTGGGTATGTCTGTTATATGTAACTTATGTTCTATCGTATTCATTAGATTTTTCAATCCAGATTGCGGATCAGAAATGAATTATTCACAAAATCTCTTTCATAACAATACAAGATGGGCGAAGCAAAGTGAACAGTAGAATAAGTATATTGTTCGAAAATGAATTCAGTGCAATATTATATGGGCCCATATGCCGTAGCTATTGATGAGATTGTTTTATTTTATGCATAACCTGCATAACGAATGTTATGCAGAATCACATCGTATTTCCGAAATATGGTTCAAAGATAATCATTGAAATAATACCATACGATTTGTTTTCGTTTGTATGAGAGATGCATTATATTATGAACAGCCAGACAAAGCGCGAAGCATGCAAAAGGCTAATCAACGTTTAAATATAGAGAAAAAGAATAGTATAACGTATTGAGCATGTCTGTGATATCCATTTTATCCACTACTTCAGCGTGAACTAAAATACACATGTTTATATCACACATTTTTTAGTTGGTTGTACACTCTATTCACTTCTCACTGAGTTCCATTATATACTTTTTGACAAAACATATTTACCCTCCCTACTCAAAAGTATTACAACGTACAATTTAACGCATGTATTTTGAGTTGAAGGGACATTTCTATGATGATGTCCTGTTGAAGTTTATTACTGGAAAATAACAAATTAGTTCAAAAGAAATCAATGAATGTTCTTCCTTCTTTCTTCTCCAAGGCGGAGAGATTATCAAATGCAGGCGCACTCAAGGCAGAGGGGCTGGAACATAAAATTTCACATTTTTTCGCCTCCCTTTAGGGGTGGGGTATTAAATCACACTAGCATCATAATTCAGTGTCATATTTCCCGTGAAACGGTTTTGATGGTTTGGAAAGACTTCCAAGAAACAAAATATGTCAATATGTTCCTCTGAAGCTGTCTCAGAAAGATGACCACACCCAACAAAAAAGAAAATTTTTGCTATCTTCATAAGACGGTAGTAAGGAGGATAAAGATTATGGCCTTCTCTCCACATCATTATGTCCAATGTACTGAAAAGTCGCATGACAGTAAATTTTAGGATATTTGGAATAGTAAACCGCCTTTAGAATTGAAAAAGAATGAGAAATTATAACTTGAAGAGGTCCTGTCCAAAATATGGGGCGTTTTCTCCTTGCCACTGTCTTATGAAGATAGGAAACACTTTCTTCTTCACTGGGTGTGGTCTTCTTTCTGAGACCGTTTCCGAGGAATATGTTGGCATTTTTAGTTGGTTGGAAGTCTTTCCAAACCATCAAAACCGTTTCACGCGAAATATGAAACCGAATTATGATGCGAGTGTGATTTAACACCCCACCCTATATAGGGAGGCGAAAAAATGATAACTTTTATGTTCCAACCCCTCTGTCGTCGGTGCGCCTGCGTTTGATAATCTCTCCACTTTGGAGATGAAAAGAAAAAGAATATTCATTGATGTATTTTCAAATAATTTGTTATTTTCCAATAATTTACTTCGTTAGGACATCATTATTGAAATGCCCCTTCAACTCAAAATGCATGCATTATATTGCATGTTGCAATACTTTTGAGTAGGGAGGGTAAATATATATAACACCATACCTGCATTATTACGCAAACTGTTAAATGTCGTCGGTTAAACATTGAAACTGCCTGTGAACCATAATAGGACATCGGCGGTGCCACAAAGGAGCAGGGGGGCGGCCACTCCTATAGTCAAAGTAATGAAAATCAGGTGGAAGTGCTTTTCGAAAAATTGCCCCACCCCCGAAGGTTTTTATCGATTCAGCGAAAAACAGAAAATTTAGGCGGGAAATAACTTTACAGACTTTTTTTTAGGAGGCAACCCTCCTCCTCCTCTATTTGATTTGCGAATTCCTCTCCATATTTTATACAGTCAGTGCACCTTTAAAGGGAACTAGCAAGATTGGGAGAAGTCCTTACTTTGGTATAAAACTACTCTAGGTTCAAGTACACAGTTCAAGGCTTCTGTCGAAATTTCAAAGTCACAATGTTTTCTACTAAACAACCACCATCAGTGTTCAGTGTCACAGGCGAATTGTTGTGTAGGCTATAGCTTCGTATCGGATAAACAGACCACTAGAATAGATACCGATAAATGAACGCTTGTTTCCTCCACAAATTAGTAACCAACTTCACGACAAATCCTGCCAGCCACGAGATACGCTCCGACTCGTGTATAGGCCTACACTGCCCCCCCCCCCCATGACAAAGGGCATAACTGACTTTTTTCTTCAAAATTGAGTTATATGCATGTAGGGGACTCAGTACCGTACATCAAGTTTAACATGCAGTACAAAAAAAATGTTAATTAGAAGTGTCCCTTTGTTTCATAATCCGCTCGTTAAAAGGACACTGAATTGGGCTTTACGTGTTGAAAAAAAAAGACATTTTGCTCAATATCTCCAAACACCAAAGTGTCAGTTATGCCCTTTTGTCATGGGGGGCAGTACTTAATACATTGGTTCTTGGGGCATTTCTGAATTCTCCCGTTCAAGCCAATGCCTTGATAATGGGCAGTGACATGATTGGGAGAAATAAAAAATGCCTTCAGAACCAAACTAGTTGAAAGATACATACCAAAGATACACCAGCTGAAGTGGATCTCCTGGCTGGAAGGATTTGTCTTTGTTTGCTTACGTAGAATCAAGCGTGAATGTGCCTGCAATTTGTTTCTCTCGAGGCTCGAGAGAATTAAATTCCATAGACATGATAGAAAGCTATACAAGAGATTTGTCTGTCACAAGGACTAGAGATGGAAGTTATTTAGAACAAGTCAACATTTGACTTTTTTTTTTTGCACAATTTACTTGATTCTAGAATAGTTTTACCCCAACTTCAGGACTACCCCAACATGTCATTTACCTGTTATTATAATATCCGAAGAGAAATCGCCCCGAGCTATTTTGTTAGCCTATAGTCCGCGGTACTTTTCAAAAATTAAAATAATCCGTTGCACTATCGAGCATTCGATACTGTTGTGTTCATGTACGGTTACATTCATACAAGTCATAAATTTAGGAAACAACAAAATGTTCAATACAACAAAGTTCTTTTTCTGTTTCAGTTCATTTTTAATAGCAATGTGTTTATATAACTCACTTTTAAATTCTCTCATTAAACTAAGCAATTAGATTCTGATTTCTGTAACATTCCCTGTAATAATCTTGGTAAATGGCATATTCTGTTAAATTTATAGTCACATTAAGGAAGACGTAAAGAGCTTATTGTGGGTTTATAATAAACTACCGTAATACAATTTGTTCGTTTATGGTGACGTTTTCACTATCAAATTCATTTGTAAGATTGTTTTATTTTCATCGAAGTTTGATCTGTGGACATAGTAACATTTTATGCATCAAAAACTCATTGCCTACATTTTTTTTTTACATTCTATATTCTTAATAATGGAATTCATGTACAACCTAGTAATGTTGGGTATTCTCGTAAATCCGAAAGACCATACATTTCAACAAATCTATTTCATTACATTGCAGGCGCGTCGATCCATTTTTCGGATGGGGGGGGGGGACAAAAGTTTTTAAAAAGTTAAAAAAATTCGGCGCCCAATTGCACTCAAGAATTTTGCGCGCCAAGCGCGCCGAAAAATTGACAATTTTGTAAGTTTAATAGCATTTTTATGCTAACTTTAATGGTTTTATAGTGATTTTCAATGCTTTGGAAACATATCCTTGCACTGCGTACTATGAATTTTTCAAGTTGTCAAAATTATTGAGGGGGGCATATCGATATGTTTGCCCCCAATATTTTCATGGGGGGGGGGGGTCCTGCCCTCACAGGATCGACGCCTCTGTTACATTGTAAGATTTTAATCTTGAGATGTGATGACTGTTGGACAGTATTACGCAAAATCACTTTTGTGCGAGTATCAATTTATGCTACATAAATTATGTAGTCTTTGTACATTGTTTAAACTCTCTGTAAAAAGGGGAAACGATTTAGAAAGCTTGGAAATAGTTAGGAAATCGTTCAGTGATGTCACTACAAACATTCAGCTATTTTACTATCATACTGTAGTGGAAACATTGCATCAATAAAGGACAAGAAATTGTACGTGATGGGCAATTAAACGTGAATATAGTGTGAATATTTAATACCGGTTGTATTATTCATGGCTGATTATCACCGGCCGTTACTTAGCGTATGCTTACGAAGAGAAAATTTATGGTTTATACAAAACACTCATACTGAAATATCTTATCAATTAGTGTAAATGATTCTTTTAGTTCTTCCATTATTGTGTTCTTGTTTACAGATACTTATTTTCCACATCCCCCTCGAGATATTCATTGTTGACGTAGAACGTGAATAATCATTTTCCGCAGGTGAACGAGTTGCATCTTTTCTTGCGGTCCTTTGCTTCCTCTTCTGTTGCAAAAAAAAAATAAAAATAAAAATATTTTAATTAAATATATGTATGTATAAGCAGCAAAACAACAACACCCATACATACAGAAAGACGGAAAACAAGTTCTGTCATTGATAACCAATACTACATAGTTTGCCTCATCATTAGAGCATTGGTTTTGGTTCCCTTTTATTTTTAGTTTAAACAAAACGAATTAAACGTCGGGAATCATTGCAAACCATTTGTTTCACCTGCATGTGATTCTGAATTGGTCAATTTGTAATTACAGTTTGAAAAGTCTAAATCCTATCATAAACGCAATTAACGAAGTTAAATTCTGATATCTGCAACATTCCACGAAATATACTTTTAAATGGCATATTCGTGGAATACACAAGAAACATTGGGCTTGTCTAACACATGTTGTTCATTTATGGTGACGTTTTCACTAAAGCATTTATTTATAAGATTGTTTCACTTTCATCTAAGTCAGTTTGATTTTGGGATATTGTTGCAAATTATGCATCAAAGATTCATTACCGCGACAATTTTTACATATACAGTGTGTATCAAAAAAAAGTAAACACTTAGAAAAAAATTATCTAAAAAAAACTTTCATGATTTTCAGAATATTTTACGTTGAATCTAAGCTAACTGATGACACTGTCGATATTGAAAGTATTTCACACATGAGTGAGCACAGCCCACTTTTGTCCAATCGGCCAAAAATGCATTTGCGCACAGAATTGTGTTCTAATAGTCAATGTTTAACACATTGCAGACCTATGCTACAGAATATTTCAACTGCTGTGCACAAGTGTTGAACCCTCAGCATGCTCAGAGAAGAGCTTATATCAATTCTGTGACAAGAAAGACAAAAATGAAGCAATGATTCAGATTCACCTCACTAAAAAAGGAAGAAAATGTCATGTTTGCAAGAAGAACCGTGAATTGACCCCCCAAAATGGCATTTTCTTCTTTTTTAGGATGGCGTATCTGAATCTATTGCCTTCATTTCGTCTTTCTCTGTCACAGAATTGAAAATTAGCTCTTTGTGAGGCATGCTGAAGGGTTCAACACTTGTGCACAGCGTAAAATATTCTGTGCATAGGTCTAGCCAATGTATTAAACATTGCACTATTAGAACAACAATTCTGTGCGCAAATGCATTTTTGGCCGATTGGAACAAAAGTGGGCTGCTCTCACTCAGGCTTCCGCTGAAATACTTCAATACAACAGTGTCATCGGATAGCCTTAGATCCAATGGTAACATATTCATATAAAAAAAATAATCTCCAAGATCATGAAATTTTTGATTAATAATTTTTTTCTAAGTGTCTACTTTTTTTTGATACACAACTCAGGGCGGCGGAACCGGGCGGGGGGGGGGGGCAAGGGGGGGGCACATTGCCCCGCACCCCCCCCCAAAAAAAAAAAAAATTCCGATGTGAAAAAAAATGCGCCTTTTTTCAAAATGAAACTGTGCCCTTTTTGAAGGCACAATTTTTTTTTAATCTACGCATTTTCGTTCCTGAAGGTGATTCTCCTTTGCTGATCTATTATATTAGGTTATATTTTTTCTTATTTCATTCATTTTCTTCTTTTTTGTCCCTGACGGGGCATGTATACAGTACAAAGAAGATATAATTGGGTAAATTATGTTCAACGGACATTTTGTGTGCAAAAAAAGGCATTTGGCATCTCATCTTAATGCCCTCATGGGGTAGCAAAATCAGGCGCTCCTACTGTTTGCCCCACTACCCCTCCCCCCATTTCACTTACAGATAAATAATAACATTTTTCTCTATTAATGTGCCTTCTCTTGGTTTGTAGGCCCCTGCCCATACTGAGTGAAGTGAAATCTGGTTTGAAATATAGGCACTGTCGTCACTGAAGGTGATTTTCTTTTATTTGTGTTATTGTTTTTATGTTCAATGCATGTATTTTTGCCCCTGTCGGGATACGTCGTAAAGAGAATACTTTGTTCAACGAAGAGGCACATTATGTACTTAAAAGGGGCATTTGGCCTCTAACCATATAGTGCCCTCCGGTTGACAAAAATTGGGCCCTTTCCATCTTTTATCGTGATAACATTTTATGTGCTTTTGAAACGATAAAAGGTGTCTTTCGTGAGAGAACTATCCCACGGTTGCCTTTTCTTCTCTTCAACAAAGAAAATCACTTATTAAGGAGAAGAATGCCCCTTTTCTGTAACGGAACTTTGCGTATTTTACAATGTGCATCATGACTGTGTAAGTTATGAAGTATATTTAGATGCACTATAATTGTGCAGATGGGGTACTTCAGAGATGTAATTAGCCCCAGAATAGACCACAAAGCGAATTTTACAACCTAAACTTTTCAAATTTTCCCAAACCGCTCGCTCGCTACGCTCGCTCGCGGAATAGATATGTATTTATTTCATGTTTGAATAATAAAATCCCCTTCAAAGGGTTGTAGTTAGCCCCAGAATAGACAAGGCAAATTTCACAACCCAAAATTTCCAAATTTTCCCAAACCGCTCGCTCGCTACGCTCGCTCGCGGAATAGATATATATTTATTTCATGTTTTGATAATAAATCCCCTTCAAAAAGGTTTTGCTACAATTCAAAAAATTCAGCGTTGAAATTAGCGCCAGAATAGACCACAAAGCGAATTTTACAAATTAAAATTTCCCATTTTCCCAAACCGCTCGCTCGCTACGCTCGCTCGCGGAGTAGATATATATTTCAGGTTTTCCCAATCAGCAATGACCTTTAAAAAGCTTTGGCTCAAGTTACATTACCGCGAATAAATACCTACTTCAATCAAAAACGTAATCTGATGGTGAAAATATGTGAGTGCGCCCAATGCCCCTTTTGACATATAAGTGCCCTTTTTTTGCCTTGCCCCCCCCCCAAACGAAAATACGTTCCGCCGCCCCTGTACACACTGTATATTGAATTCGTGTAAAACAAAGTAATGTCGGATATTTTCGTAAATCCAAAAGACCACACATTTCAATAAATCTTGTTTATTATAAAATAATGTAAGGTTTTGAATATGGAAATAAGATGAATTTTTGACAATCTTACGCAAATCATTTCATGCTAGTATCACCTTACGCTACATAAATTATGTAGATTTTGTACATTGTTTAAACTGTGTTTACCAAAAAAAAAAAACCTATTAGAAAGCTCGTTTATGTATATTCGCAATCATCCAGATAGTAGATAATGAACTTTAAAACTAGTCAATAGTCGCATTTCAATAAACAAGTAAGTCCAGTTGATTAGTTTTAATGTTTCAAGTTAATTAGAAAACTCGGAAACAATCATAAAAGATGTCAGGCAAACATTAATTTGTGTTACTATTATACTGCAGTGGAAACTTTGAAATAAATGAAAGACAAGAAATTGTACACATCGGTAGTTCAACATGAAAATAGTGTGAATACCGGTTATTTCATTCATGGCTGCTTATCAACGGCCGTAGCATATACTCACGAAGAGAAAAATTCTGCCCTTTATATAAAACGCCTAGTATGAAGTATCCTATCAATTAGGGTTAAGGGAAACTGATTCTTTGAGGTTTTTCCATATTTGTTTTGTTTAGAGATACTTATTTCCTCAATCCCCCGAGATATTCTTTGTTGACTTACATTAGAACGTGGATAATTATTTTCCGCAGGTGAAAGGGTTATTGCATCTTTTCTTACGTTCTTGAGCTTCCTCTTCTGTTGCCAAAAACACAAATATTTTAAAGATTGTGTTAGGGATGTGCAAGTCCATTACTTCCCTTCATTATCAATACCAAACGGTAGTTTAGTACTTACAAAATGGTGTGTTGAAAGTCTGAGATCCATACGTCATGAATTGTTTGTTTTATGAGAAAAACTAATAACGACTTGTTACCAGAATGTTGTTCTTTCTGTGAGTTTCAATTTTGCTCATAATGCGAATCGCGGTTACTGTGCACCGTAACAAGACGAGCGCAGCCCCTCTGATTGGTTAACGGCTATCCCTGCGCGACGACCATTGGCTAACGGCTGATCGGACTATTTTTGAACGGCACGTGCACGTTTGACGTCGAGGATTTTTTAAAATTTGCTCCTGAGCAAATGGAAAAAGGATGAAGTTTAACCGTCCAGATTTTAACCAAAACTCAATATTTTACCCCAAGTCTCTATGAGAGTGTTTATTTATATTAATCTTCACATTGGATATGATTTCAGCTGATTTGATTCATTAGATGTTTTTGACGTTGCAAATCAATAACCCAATCTTTAATTGGATATGTGCATGTACAGCAGCAAAAAACACCCATGCATACTTAAAGACAGAAATAAGTTTTGTCGTTGATAACCAATATTGCATAGTTTGCCTCATCATTATAACATTTTTATTATTTGTATTATTATTTTATCATTTTTATTTTTAGTTTTAGTTTTAGTTTAAACAAAATGAATAAAAGCCGAGAATCATTGCAAACCATTTGTTTTACCTGCATGTGATTCTGAATTCGTCAATTTGTAATTCCAGTTTCAAAAGTCTGTATGAAACTTGTGTAAAAACTAAAAAGACATTTGAAATATGGACTGCAGGGCATTGACCAAATAACGATCCAGAAAAAAAGTTCCATAGTCTCCAGATTGGTATTGAAAAATAGCATTACAAATTGATTAAGATTAAGTTGCTGATGAGAAAAAGCCTATGTTCTCCTATTCTTACATGCGTATTGATGAGATAATCGACTAATTAGTGAGGCAAATTCCTCAGTCCCATTCGTAGAAGAAGGAATCACCGTCAATTACGATGTCACAGACACGAACATTACTCACTAGATTGCTCTTTACAGTTGTTAATATACATGTATATGATTGCCTGTGGCTCTAAGTTAATGCACATTGGAATGCACTGGAGAAGGTATTATTTTGAATGAACCTAGCAAAAGCCATTCACGCAGTTCTCCATTTTTTGTAGAATGGCTGAGCTCAAATGCCTCACCAAAGTTCCTACTCATTTTTCAAACATCTGCGGTTTCACACAAGCATTGTGAGTGCATCGGTTGTCAAGCACTCTCAAGTTAGCGAACGAGGATATGACGGAGTGACATTCCAGCCACGTAATTTACTTTTGCACGCGGTGAAAGTCCCCTGTAGTTTGTACACTGCTAAAACGTAACCCTATGAATAACCGTCATAATTAATTAATTTTCTCAAAAACGCTCACATGGTATTAAAGAACAAACCCGATTTAAGGGTTTAGTAATATTTAAATAATCATCATTAGGGATTTGTAAAATGCCACTGACTGGACTACGGAAAATCACGATAAATTGGGCTTGCCCTACAGTCCAATAGTAGAAAAGATGTTTAGTATACACGTAAGTTTCCAGCGTGCGTGTTAATTTTCATTAATCGATAATTATGAAGAAATTTATTTGTTTTTTCAAAGGAAAAGCCGGAAGGAGACTTCATGGACACAAATATAATATTTAGCATTACTAGATATCATGCATACTTGTTCATTGCAAATACTGTTGTGTTGAACACAGTCATATTTGTTAACAAATTGATATATTCTATTATTTCTGAGAAACCGGTAAAGTATGACGACAAACAAAAAAACATCGAACACACTTTGAATTCGTAAGGAATATACTTTCTAAATGAACTTGCTTAATGTCACTCAAACTTACCGTTTTCATCAACTGCAGGCACTGTATAGTAATCTTCGGAAACTGATACAGAAACATGAATATACAAACAGGGAAAAAGCAAAACGAACAATAGCAACAAATGAAACAACGGAGTCATTGACATACCTATAATAATAATAATAATAACATTATTATTATTATTATTATTATATATATATATATATATATTATTATTATTATCATCATTATTATCATTATTATCATCATTATCATCATTTTTATCATTATTATTATTATCATTATTATCATTATTATCATTATAATCATTATCATTATTATCATTATTATCATCATCATTATTATCATTATTAGTATTATTATTTTCATTTTTATTTACCCAGGGTAGCCACTTCAGTCAAATAGACTGATCTTCCAGCGGGCCCTGCATAACATAAATGCTATTATCACCCTTCTCTGTTCTAGAATGCCGAGCGCCTGGCTAGAAAGCAGAAGGTACCATTTTAAAAAGTCTTTGGTATGACCCGGCCAGGGCTCGAACCCATGACCTTCGTTTGTGAGGCGGACGCTCTATCCACTCGGCCATCACAATACGTATCCGGAAAATCACCCCTCCAGCGGACAATTACCCTCCGGACATACTTGTCATTGGAATTATTGTGTGAACACAACAATATTGATTTTGTTAACAAATAATATATTCTATTATTTCTGAGAAACGGTAAAGTATGACGACAAACAAAAACATCGCAAACACTTTCAATTTCATAGACATAATTTTTAAAATGAACTTGCTTAATATGCAATGTCACTCAAACTTACCGTTTTCATCAACTGCTGGCACTGTATAGTAATCTTCGGAAACTGATACACGCACATGCATGAAGATACAAACAGGGAAACAACAAAACGAACAATAACAACAAACTGAAACAATGGAGTCATTGACCTACCTACATACGTATCCGAAAAATTACCCCTCCAGCTGACAATACCCTCCGGACAACTACCCCCTATACAGTGTGGCCCAGAAAGAACGCAACACTTGCGATCGCTAATGATCATTGATTTTTAGTGAGGCGTTTGGATCCTAGGGCCATTCTGCTGAGGCAATGTCATTTCCTAAATTTCCTACTTTTTCCACTCCACCGATTTTTGGAATACCGAATATTCTCTCATTACAACGTGCCATAGAATAAGCTATATACGCAGACTAATCTCAGGAATACCCTTGCTTTGATAAAAATAGAGACAATGTGAGGAATTGCGGTTTGTCTTTATGGCAAGCTACATCGCGAGAAGATCTCGATGTTCCGAGGATCGAGTTGAAAAAGTAGGAAGTATGGGAAATGACATTGTCTCAGAAAAGTGGCCCTATGATCCAAACGCCTAAAAGTCAATGATCCTGGATTCATATTGTTGAAAAAAGAATGTTCTAACCAACGAAACAAAAAACAATGACATTTTGCTGATGATGCTGAAGAAATGAGCAATAGCATGTGTTGCATTCTTTCTGGGACACCCTGTATACATGTATAATTAACCCTATAACTACGTACCACCCACCCCTTCGGGTAATTGTCCCGCGGGTGATTTCCCGTATTGTCTGGGTAATTGCCTGTATACTTGCAGCGTCTACTGCGGATGCGGACCATAATTATGCGAAATGCAAAAATATTTCTGAATCCGCAACCTGTTCGCATATTCTTAAGTTTCCGTTCACATTTCTCATTATTTCTGAACTTTCGGCGGAGGGGGGAATTAGTAATTTTATTCTAGTATTTCTAAGAAAAGGAAAAGTATAACGACAAACAAAATAACCACACACATATTTTCAATTTCAAAGGAACATACTTTCTAAATGAATTTTCTTAATGTCACTCAAACTTACCGTTTTCATCAACTGCTGGCACTGTATAGTAATCTTCGGAAACTGATACACGCATATGAATATACAAACGGGGAAACGAGAAGACGAACAATAACAACACAGAAAGGGAAAAAATGAAACAATAGAGTCATTGACATGGCTATACGTAGGGGGCGGAGCCACAGGGAGGGGGCAGAGGGGGCGGCCGCTCCCTAAACTTTTCAAAAATCGGAAATAATGGGAGTTTCCATGAAATTTTCGCATCCCCCTATAGTATATTTCTCCCCTTTTTATTTCTAATGTTTCTTGCACCAACTGACCAATACAGAGAAATCGAATAGGCCTATATTGTATAATAAAGAAAAAACTATTCTTAAATTCTTAAATGTACGTTGTACACAAAATGGTTCTAAATTGTGAGTATATGAACAAGTTACGGTATGCACATATGTCATAAATATATATAATTCTCAATAATAGATGATATGAAGCGTATTTTCTTTTAAGGAAAAGCATAAAACACAACATCACGTACACCTTCAATTACAAATGGTGTCATATTTCCAAAATTAACACGTATTGTCAATCAAACTTACCGTCTCGTTTAAATTCTCCAATTACATAGTCATTTTCCTCTGTTGTAAACAAAAACACACATTAATTTTACATAAAAACACACTAACCAGCAAGGAGACAACAACAACAATAAAAACACAGAGAGAAAGAAAGGCAGAAAATAATGCAGTCACTAACATGGCTAAATGCGTATTCGGAACCCACTCCCCATCCCTCCCCTTCGCGAACAATTACCGCCAGGACAATACTCTCAGACGGTTCCCCTAAGGACAACTACCCCATGCAGAACAACTTTTCCGTCTCATTGACAACTACTGCCCTGGGACAACTACCCCTGGGCCCTGTTGTATAAAAGTTAACATGCCATTCTATACTGCAATTTGTCTAAAAATCCAATGCTCTGATTGGCTGTGAAGCACGGTTGCCATGGTAATTGACAGTATAATGTCAAGTTAACATGATGTTAACTTTTATGAAACGGGGCCCAGAACTATACCCAGGACAACTTGACCGCCCCAACATGCCCAAGGACAAATACTCCACTAGGACAACTACCCCAGGACAATACAGTGTGTCTCAAAAATAATTGTGCAAGTCAAAAGCGCCCTCTTTGGTAATGAAAAAAACATTTTTGTGACGTGATGCTTACATCACCATCAATCAGTGGCGTAACTACGGGGGCACGGGGGGGGCACGTGCCCCCCAATCGACCGGACAAAAAAAAAAAAAACGAAAGAAAAAGGGAAAGGAAGAAGAAAGTAAAAGAAAACTAGGATGAGCCGAGTTAGAAAGTGATCTTAAATCACTTTTTGAAATAGACTTATCAGGGTAAGTCCTTGTTCTTTTTATTCAAATTTTAGTAAAAACTGCCTAAGTCCGGCTTAATCTCATAAAGGTTTGTGTAATGCTGTTGCAGGCCGTTTCATAAATTTGAATGTGTTTTAAATCTTTGACGAGAGTATAGCGTTGATAGGATTGCTTTGTTATTTAATCGTTGACATGTTTCGAAATACAGATTCTTCTTCTTCTTTTCTAAAAGAATTACCTTCGCTTTCAAAACCGATCACTCGCAGGATTACCGCTGTAACTTACTTTGAACCAGCGATAGCTGAGCAAATATGACAAATACACTGATCAAAATCAAACAATTTGCGAAGAAATTCCTCCTCCAAACTCATCAACCACGGGGCACACCTTTTGCGTGTGCACCATTCTGCATTCCTACAAAATTGAATTCAGTGTCACCATTGGCGTAACTACCGGGGGGGCACGTGCCCCCCACCCCCAATCGACCAGCAAAAAAAAAAAAAAAACCCGAAGGAAAAAAAGAAAAGGAAGAAAAAGAAAAAGAAAACTAAGGCGAACCGAGATAGAAATTGTGCTCATAGTGCACCTTCTGAAATAGACATTCAGCGAAAGTCCTCGTATTTTAACCTTTACTTACAACTGTTTATTTAATTGTATTTGTTCTAGTTCTGGTTCTAGTCATGAACTGCATAAATTCTGCTGGATGTAACATGCAGGTGCAAGTCGACTGACCAAATTTTAATATTAATTTTGAGAGTAAACACGTTCTTGTGAACCTATTCTATAGGTTTGTGCATCAATGTGGATATTCAGGCGTTCCCATATTATTCATCGTGTTAGACTGAGAATATCCCCTCCCCCCTCACGTGGAATCATTTCCCCTTCAAAATCTGTCGCTCGTAGAATTGCTTCTATTATTAACCAGTGATAGCGCAGGCAATATTTCAGATACACCTATCAAAATCAAACAATTTTGTGTAGATTTTTTTCCCTCCAAAATTCATCACCCACGTGGCACACCTTCTGCGTGTGCGCCATTTTGTATTCCTGTAAAACTCAGTTTCGCCACTAAACCCTAACGCATCTAATTCAAATCGGATGAAGGGGTTATATGACCTGAATAAACACTTGCATAATTATGTTTGTGCACATGGCAGTATGAATTATTTCGAATTACCAGGATACCGGGGGGGGGGGTGGGGGAGGGGTGCGTTCAAAAGAACGTATTTCTATCGTACGTTTTTGATTATTCTTGAATGTAGGCCCAAATTTCATGAAACATTGATGACAGGGGTCAAAATAGTCTCATAAAACCACTATAAACCTATGAGCTTCAGGGGGCTCCGCCCCCTGACCCCCGATATGTTACCACCATGTTTTGAAAGTCACCTGCTATCAGCAGTACATAATAAAAAAAATATATATATTTATATATACCATGGAAGTGCCAAGTAGTTCGTAAGCAGGTGTTTGTTTTGTTTTGTTTTTTATCATTATTGTCGACTGTAGCTGTCCATTATAAAAAACAAAAGTATTATCAAAAGGTCACAATAAGCTTATAAAAACCGATCGAACTCATGCTCGAGCTTCAGCTTCAGGGGGCTCTGCCCCCTGACCCCCGATAATTCATCACCACGTTTGAAAAATAACCTTCTATGATCGGCATTTCAGACTACCAACTTCATACCTTTGAATGAAGTTACAATCTTCACCAAAAAAATGGGGTTGTTTAGTTATTGTCGACTGTCCATTTCAAAGAAAAATCGTGTTGGCAGAGTAACAAAATATCCGTATAAAACTGCTAGAAGCCGTGAGCGTCAGGGGGCGGAACCCCCAACCTAGGACGGAGACCTTATACTTGAAACCCTGGAACCCATCCATTAGGATGGTCAGCCCTTCCCCCGTCATCCATTTTATTGACCTATACTCACCCCTTCCTTTGAAATGGCTACGGACCTGCAAAACGCATTTTTCTTCTTGGAATTTCAAAATGTTTCAAACCGCTCGCTCGCTACGCTCGCTCGCGGAATTGCCTTTTCACCACTAATGACATAAACTGCTGTAGGAGCCTTACTCCCATCCGGGACGGGGACCCCACTTGGAATTCTATAAGGTGGGCCCCTGGAACCCATCCATTAGGATGGTCAGCCCTTCCCCCTGCCCTAGGTCCTTTTTCACTTATACGCACCCCCTCCTTTGAAATATATGTATCCTGGCTAGGGGCCTGCAAAACGCATTTTTCATCATAGAATTTCGAAGTTTTCCAGACCGCTCGCTCGCTACGCTCGCTCGCGGAATTGCCTTTTCACCACTAATGACATACGTACAAACACATATTCACTATAAAATAAGCCTATATATTAATACGGTGATTTTTAAAATACATTTTAACACAAAAGTAGCAAAACAAACCCTTGACAGGGGTACCCCTATCGCACGCTTAGCGTTCGCAGCGCTAAAATCCACTATCTAAAAATACAATTTGGGCTGAGCGACTGGGTGCCCCCCCCCCCAATGAGCTGACCCACGGTACGCCACTGCCATCAATGGCATAGTCTTAGCTTTCAAATGCCGTTTGTTTTGTTTAGTTTGCTTGTTTTTATCCTGAGATAATGTTCAGTTAACAACGAAAAGTTAAAATCGCAAATGTGCCACTTTTAGTACAGTCAATGATAGCATCAAGCCTTCTTCCCGTAAAAGTATAACACAATTATTGTGATTCCACCGTTTTGTTGTTTACAAAATATCTCAAGATCAAAGCAATTTGAATAAATTAAACAGCATTTGAAAGCTAAGACTTTGCTTTTAATGTTGATGTAAACATTATGTCACAAGATTATTTGAAACTGTTAGAGAGGGCGCTTTTCACTTGTACAATTTTTTGAGACGTGTTGGAGCATGTCTCAAAAATATGCAAGAAAAAAGCGCCCTCTTTGGCAATTACAAAATACTCTTGTGACATGATGCCTACATTAACGTCAAGGGCAAAGCCTTAGCTATGCCATTTGTTCTGTTCAATTTACTTCTTTTAATCGCGAGATATCTTGTAAATAACAAAAGGGTGGAATCACAATTGTCACTTTTAGAAGGGACTGCAGTAAAGTGGCACAATTGTGATTTCACCCTTTCCTATTTAAATAAACATATCTCAAAATAAAGACAAGCAAATTAAACAAAATTAACTGTATTTGAAAGCTAAGACTATATTTTCTTGACGTTGGTGTAAGCATCATGTCACTAGAGTATTTTCAAATTTCCAAAGAGGGCAGTTTTCTCTTGCACAATTTTTTTGAGACACACTGTATATCCCATGGCAACTATATTCTAGGACAACGTTCCCGCCTAAAGGACAACTACTCCCCAATAGGACACCCCCCCCCCCCCCCAACTATCACCTTGACTACTTGACTACAACTGTTTTTGTTCTGGTGTTGTTGTTGTTGTTGTTGTTGTTGTTGTTGTTTGTTCTGTTCATGTGTATTTGTCTGGATAATTGTCTTAGGGGTTAGTTTTTTTTTTGGTTGGGACCTATCAAATGTGAAATTGCCCTATAAGGGGGCATTTGTTCCAGGTGGTATTGTTATTCGGAGGGGAGCGGTCGTTGTCCTGTGGGGGTTAACGTCTGGGGATGATTAGTTGGGGGGGGGTCGCCAGTAGGGGACGGGGTAATCGCCCGTGGGGGAGGGGGTAAGTTTTCGTCTTGGCACTGGTTGAATGTACATAATGTAGATCATCACTATAAATATCGGGAGAACATTTGATTTCGATTTTAAATCATTTTCAAGTTTACATAAATTAAATAAATTCCAAGAAGCGTTTCTTTACCACTTGGGTCACCTGTAGATTGCCCTAGGTAATGATTATTGTGAATATTGCCTCGTAGTGGTTTTAGGCATATAGCGACTTTCAACGGGTCGTAATCACAAAATGGCCGAATCAATAGGGCGAGGTGACTGCCAAAGAAAAGAACCCAAGTAATTTACATTTTCTTGCTTGATTTTTCATGCCACTGTCATGAAATCTCATTATTAAGGGGATTGATGTTAAGACTGCAATCGAGGTTGCATTGTTGAATAAATTACAATGCCTGGCAAAATGGGGAATATTTGCTTTCATGATAAAAGCATGATAAGATACAGTTATCATTAAGCGCGCACACACACGCATGCACGCACGCGAGCGCACGCGCACACACACACACACAGTGGCGTAGCCAGGATTTGATCTTGGCGGCGCGCGAATATTGCGAGGAGCGGAGCGAAGCGCCCAGCCGAGCGAGCGGACGCGAGCGAGGGGGGGGGAGGGTGTGGGAGGGGGTGTCCCCTCCCACGGTGAGAGCTTTTGGAATTTTGATGCAAATAATCGTGCGATTTTGTGCGTGTTTTTGGCATGCTTTATTGACTAAAACAGTCCTAGTGATTAGATAAGCAGTATATTCAGGGGCGGATTCTAGATTTTCAAATACGAGGGGCACAAAAAATTGTGCTCAATATAGCCTACATAACAGGCGCAATTGCGCAAAGGTCCCTTGCGGGTGGGATCCTGACTGTACTGTGGAAGGTCTACGGTAAAATACTATCCCTTCTTCTTTATCATGACTATTTGACGCCATTTAGTGAAAAATTCGCATAATTTCTTTCTGTTCAATATAGAACAATACAATCACTCATGATGTTTGTGGCAAGTTAAGCCCCAAGTAGATTGTGCTGCTGATGGTCCCGAGACGAAAAATATAATATGCGAGCGAGCGTAGCGAGCGAGTCAAAAAAAAATCGTATTTTTACAACCAAACCATATAATTGTTCATAAAAATTCGCCATGCAAACACAGAAAAAACAACACTTGGTTTTCCCCTCCGAGGGAAGGAAAAATTGTAGTTTCACCTTTACAAATCTACATATTTTGCTTCTTTAGTGACAAATTGATCTGAATCATAAATCTGAATTAATTAATCCGAACAATTCTTGAAACGTTATACTGCAAAACACTACTTATCACACACAATATTCTTTTTTTTAATTTTGTATTGTAATTTTGCGCGCGCAGCGCGCCGAAAATTTTCAGTTCTTGTACCACGCTAATACAAACATTTGAAGGCAAACAGTGCATCCCCCTAAATAACAACTTAAGAATCATTCTTATGCGATACAAGAATATGACTTCTTTAAACACTGTCTGCGCAAGGCACTGCAAAAACATTAAACTTATACAACAATCCTTTTGTAGGCTTATCTCTGTTCTGATAAAAGTGCTTAGAGACATGCAATTTTGTCTTTGTGTTATGCGCTATATACAAAAATGTTTCATTATTATTATTATCATTATTATTATTATTATTATTATTATTATCATTATACTAGTATTCAATTTTGCGTTTGCGATCTGCATGAAAAATTGTTAACCTGTAAGATGCAATTTTGCGCGCGTAGCGTGCCGAAAATTTTGACATGTTTCTTACCACGCTTATGAAAATATATATCTAAATCTGCGCCTGATGTATATTGCTGTAGATATTTCAACAGTAAGAAAAAAAAGGAAATGAAGGTGGCAGCTGCACATCAGGGTTTTTTTGGCCGAATCTTAGGGGGGGGGGCGACGCCCCATCGCCCCCCCCCCCTTGGCTACGCCACTGCACACACACACGCACGCACACCCACACCAACTTGAAATAGTATGTACACAATTACAAAATTATTCATGACATCCGCAAAATACATTTTCGCTGTTACTCGTACAAATTTGATGAAAATGGAGGAAATTATCATCTTTCCAGTTACTTACCGATAGTCTGAGCAGAAACTGCAGCCAATATGCTTGCCATGACAAGCAGTACAAACACAAACTGGAGTTTCATCGTCGTTCCGTCTTTAACACGGTGCAGTCAAAACCTTTGCAAACAGAGTGAAGTTTATACGAATCAAGTTCACAATATCTGAATGTATACTTTTTATGTACCTATAAAAGTATGCTCGTAATATCACAGACAATCCAGCTATACTGGTAGAGTAGAATCCCCCAGCCGGGGAAAAGGGGGGGGGGTACTGTCATTACAAGGTGTACACCATGCCCGTGTATAAACTTCCAACATGGACCTTAGACAAGTAATTATTCGTCGATCTTAGCATACCCCAAACAATAATAGTCGTCAATTAGTCTGAAAACATACCCTTTTCAAGTAGCCTTCTGTTAAAAGCTTGATGTATTCGCGATGTTGATACCCTTTTCACTGCACGCGCGTACATCACCCGCCCGTATATTTTACACGTTTTTGTACACGTGCATGGTGTACACCTTTTAATGAATTCCCCCCCCCCCTCCTTCCCACACCCAGGAGTAGATAAGAAAAAGTACCTGGTAAAAATTCCAGTCATTTATTCAGGCAATGAATTATTCCCCTGCCAGCTGATACAAACTTGAATAGTTATTAAATACAATGTAATTGGTTCTAATATAGCACATTTACAATAGAGTTTGTTTGCAAAAACCGATAAATGCCATTTTATGAAATTGAAACTGCACACACTCAGAAATAGCTAACAGTCGGTGTTGTTTAATGATGAAATCATGTTAGCGGAATACAAATCATAACTCGGAATATCTTGATCCAAAATTTGTGTTTTGTCGCAAAAACCGATAAGTCTATTCCACCATCAACGCATAGTAATTGTGCTAAGTCCATGAAAAATAGTTTTTAATAACCTTCCTTACACCGCGTCAAACATTTTAATTTATTTTGGGGAGAAAATGACAATTTTTATCATTTTCTGTCAATAAATAAGAAATTCAATAAAAAAGAAATCAGAAAGTTTCGAAAAGCGTCTTAAATTTTAACAAATTGCACTAATTCGAGAAAAATCGCTTCTCATTAACCACACTTGAAACATTTTGAAACAAGGGAAAGTTTTATTTAGAATATAATTTTCATCATTTTGGGTGAAAAAAATACCATCGGCAGTAGCACAATATGGACTTATCGGTTTTGCGACTATAAACGAGAAGTGGACTTATCGGCTTTTGCGGCAAAACACATTAAAAAGGTACAAAATGTTGCACTTTCCCCTTGATGTAGATTTCTGAAAATTGGGCATTCTGTTATTTAGCTAACCCTACTTAATAAGTGCACTTTACACAATGAGGGTGTCATGCCAAAGTAGTTAAACAAAAAATCTCGTTTTAAAAGAAATTTACCCAATTGGACTTATCGGTTTTTGTGAACAAGCTCTTCATTTACTACAACTGATCAAGCTTTACAACAATAATTATGAGAATATATTGAAGCTGATGAGCGCAACTTATTCCAGACTGTTGGTCCACAATAATAGAAGCTGCGCTCACCAGCTTTTGCGTTTACACGTGGAAAATGGCGTGTTTATGTGTCTGCAACTGAACGCAAACAGTAATCTAACGCTGAACGAGACTTCAGTAAACACTGCAAATCTTTTGGAGCATGCAGACATTAAAATACGAACATACTGTAGGCCTATGATTTTATACAAAATTATCTTTTTTCAAAAATCATACTTACCAAATCTATCGCGCAGAATCGTGCACTTGTAGTAATGATCAACCGTTAGAAGCAAGACGTCTTATATCAGATACAAAACCCTCTATCGTTTTCACGTTTCTATGTGAAAAACGCCTATTGAATTTTTACTTTCAATTTCAGTGTGATGTGATTTTGATAAACTTATCACGTGATGCACGAATACATATGTTTGACTGGGACAACGGACCGATCACGAATTGATTCGGACAGATGTTTCTGTCTCGGTCTCCTGTTAGTGACGTGTGCAGTTTCTATGCAAATATCACGTTTTGCGAAACAAAAAATAGTGATAATCTTAATGATAATTGATAAGAATGAAGGTGATTCAGAGGCGTCGATCCTGGGGGGCCAGGGGGGCCATTATGATAATAATAATAATAATAATAATGATGATGATGATGATAATAATAATAATAATAATAATAATAATAATAATAATAATAATAATAATAGTAATAATAATAATAATAATAATGATGATGATGATAATAATAATAATAATAATAATAATAATAATAGTAATAATAATAATAATAATAATAATAATAATATTAATATTAATAACAATGATAAAAGTAATAATAATAGTCATCATCATCATCATCATCCTCATTATTATTATTATTATTATTATATTCATCTTATTAATATTAGTATTATTGTTATAATCTTCTATGAAATTTAAAAATATTGGTACGAAACAAAACACCCCAATCCTCTCTAGCAGCCCTGAAAAGAGAAAAAATCAAGAAATGAAACACACAGATAAAATCAAAATTATATAAGGGTTTTTTTTTTTTTAGGGAGGAACACCCTGTATAAATGGTGGAACAGATGTTACATAAATATGTTATGTTAGAATATCGTCTCTCCGTTTTGGTTTTTGTCTCCCCTCTTTGCTTTGTTTGCCAAGTCTTCATAACATATTTAAAAACAAGAGCAACGAAAAACTAACGTATTTCCGGACTGTTGTGTATGTTTCTCTCTTTGTTAAATATGGTAAAGTGAAGTGTGATTGATTGATGATAGGTTTCATCGACAAAAGATTTGCAAAACAGTTACGAATATAAAATAACATAGCGTTTATACCATATTTTACAAATCTATTCATTCAACAAAAAAGGCAGAGTAAAAAAAATAATAATTATACATAGTATACAGAATTATGGGTGTGTGTGTGTGTGTGTTTGATACAGACTTGATGTAACCTGCGCCCATCTCCATTTTGCTTGTTTGAAATTTTCCACTATGCCCTTTTATTTTAGTTTTACCTCTAATATATATTTACATTTTTCATTTTGTCCCTGAGTTTGGCATGCAACAAAGTTGTTTCTCCCTTAGAAATGATGTTATATTGCATGTTTCACAACAAAGTCATTGTAGATGATAAACATTGGTTCAATATCCTTTTCAGGACTAAAAGGTTAGTTTGTTATTATATTATCGCAAAGTATATCATCGACGATGCCAAAGCAATTTCAGCCAGCCTTGACTCTGATCATAATCTCGTTCCTGGTGCTTTACCTTGTATTTCACTGTCTGTCTAAAATACTTGCAAGATTTTCATGTTTGGTTGAATGCAGCACTGAAAGGCACTTTCAAAGTATACACTCTATAGACATTAGCATAATATTCTAGTCACGTTCAGTACCCTTTTACCTTAAAATAATTGTGCTAAGTCATTGTTAAGTCAGCGGATTAATTAAATGAGTTCAGTTAAGTCCTAAGTAATATCTGTCACCTGATTTACATTTGTAGCATAATATTCTCGTCACGTTCATCACCCTTTTACCTTAGAATAACAATGACTGTTGATGTATTCAACCCGCAGCGGGTGGGACGCAATGGTAGGTTTTCGACGATAGCAATAACCCCACAGTGGGTTACACAAGAAAGAATTTTGTCACTAGAGTTCCCCTCTATGCTGTCGTTAACGTGCGTGAACTCTTACAATCAATGTTTGCCATGCGATCCCAAAATTGGGGAAGCGAAGAAAAAAAAACATGCGTAGCGCATAAATGGCGGGTTGATATCTTTGTAACGTATCAAAATTCTAATTGTCAGTCCGTTTCCAATGGGTAAGCAAAACAAGTTTTGACCGTTGTGGGTTATAGAACGAATATATTGACATTCTATAGACCCAGCAGAGGTTTTGATAACGATATTTGAGTGTCACAAGGCGTGCAGTTTAGCTGGCCAGCGGAGGTGACCAATGGTGGGGCTAAAAAATCGCTCCCCCTTTGTAGGGAAGATTCGAGTCGTTTGGCGACTCTGTACAGTTAAAGTATACATT
>JZLH01S0596791.1:896-11005 GCA_001188425.1 Eucidaris tribuloides | reverse complement strand
TGAAAAATGCAAAATTTTCGCCCCTAACGGGACACCTTCACTTCCAAGTAAATTTAGTGTATATGATGGCCTCTCGTCCTTCGCGAAGTGTGCCCCCGTGTAACATACCGTTACTTTTATTTTCCCCCTTTCATCTAAGTTTTCTGGTAATATAAGAATATTTTTCATTGCTCGAATAATGCTTTTAATGAATACATTTCAGACTTACACCGAATGGCAAAGTCGACGTGGCTCATCAACGCAAGTGATATCTCTATTGCTCGAAGAATAATATTGGCTCGAAGAATAATATTGGCTAATAAGCGCACATTACTTGTGACATACCTACATGTACGTACCGTATACGTTCATGTGAAATGAAAATTTACGATGATTCTGAGCTCTCGCTCGGGTCGTTCGCGCATGTAAATGTGTACAAATAAATGTTTCTGAAAGGATATTGCATGACAAAATGCGATGTCTGTTATTTAAATATAGCGTAATACAAAAATTAATTGATTAGACGTGAAAATCTGTATACGTTGTAAAGCGCTCGCTCGCTTTGCTCGTACTAAGTAAAATTAATAATTGTCATAAGTTATATGTTTAGTTCTCTAGAAATTTGTTTTAAAATGCTCTATTAACGCGACTGCTATACTCTATTTTACGAAAAGCCCGTATTTATAAAATATACCTTTAAAATATGTGTTCACCATGCCTAGAATCACGTCTTTTCTACGTCTATTTTCAAAAATTTCCTGCCAAGGGAGGGGGTATCCCCCTCCCACACCCTCCCCCGTTCAGATGATCGGCTCTCTTGCAAGTAGGTCTTCCCAATCTCCAGTGAAAATATGTATTTTCCATGCCTAGAAATAAACGTCTTTGCTATGCGTATTTTCAAAAACTTCATGGTAGTTTTTTTTTTCAAAAACTACCATGCACCCCTCGCATACAATATGACTACCATTATAGTTTGCCACATACTTCCTGTACGTCTGTTTGAAAACCTGTCTACATAATCCCCAATTATCTTGATAAAATATACCTTTAAAATATGTATTTACCACATATTTTTCATGCATATTTTCAAAAAGTTCCAATCGTGGGAGGGGGGATCCCCTTTACACCCCCAGGTCGCGTCGTTTCCTTGGAAGTATGACTATCCAATTACAGTTTTTCACATATTTCCTCTCTATCTTTTTGAAAAAAAAAACTGACTACAATGATTATCCCTAATAATTTTCAGAAGGTATACCTTTAATGTATTTACCTTGCCTAGAATCGCGTCTTTTCTATGTGTATTTTCAAAAAGTTCCTACCGCGGGACGGGGGTATCCCCCTCCCACACCCTCCCCCCGTTCGGTCACTTTACGCTCCCTCGCATGTTTCCATCAAGCCCACTGAAAAATAGTGATCCCTAGTAGACCCCCTTAAATTTCTGCTATACAATCGCGCCTGCCCACACACTCCCCTGCCCCGCTCGGTCGCTTCTCTCACTCGCCGACTAACTCATAGGCTTACTGTAAGATAAATGTGCCCCCATCGAGATTTTGCCCCTCCAAAACTAAAAGTGTTCCGGCGCGCCTGTGTACCCTGATTGTGAAACAACCCAGAAAGAAAGAAAATGGAAAAGAGAAAACACAAAACAAAGGCAAAAAACAATTATACTAATTAATAATAAAAAAAAATGTTCTTCCTATACTCCTTTTTGTTATATATGAATACAGGTGTATGTGTAAAATTTTGGAGTCTGCGTTGGTTTAATTGTGAATAGACCGATATGAAAAATGATTTGATTTGATTTGAAATTTACGGTTAATGGTTATATTACTATTACATACACAATGCCATCATGGGATATGAAAATACTTAACCCATCCGGGTCCTACAGAAATGCATTTCTGGTGTGTTCATCTATCTGCTGTTGTATCTTCAATACAAGTGAATACACATACACACAAACACAAATAACCATCCACTGTCACACGTGATACATACATAATTATTACAATGCATGCACACACGCTACACCAACACTATTGAACACACACACACACACACACACACACACACACACACACACACACACACACACACACACACACACACACACACACACACACACACACACACACACACACACACACACACACACACACACACACACACACACACACACACACACACACACACACACACACACACACACACACACACACACACACACACACACACACACACACACACACACACACACACACACACACACACACACACACACACACACACAGACACAAACACAATAAAAGATGAATATATGTACATGTATACTCAAACACATACAAATACACCTGCACACAATGAGCACATGCCCAAAACCTCACACAACAACATACATTCACACTTTTCAATGCTTTGTAAAATATGTACATGAATGTACTTTGAAAAGTAAGAATACTTTACTGCAATACATGTACAGTGTGTTTGAAGAAAGAAAAGGTGGATATTCATGATCATGGACTCATATGAAGCATGTATGTGTCAATTCTTGGTACTGTGATTCATCAAGATGATAGGTTAGATTCTGAAAGAAAGAAAAAGAAATGTGTTGCACACATGGAGTAAGACAACTTCACACAATATTATCTAGGTCAATGAACTCTTTATTGGAGTTAAAGGTTAGCGACATGATTGGGAACACTTGAAAATACCTCAAGAACCAAATGAGTTGAAAAGCCAACTATACACTGGCAGGAGTGGATCTCCCACCAGGGAAGATTTGTCTGTAATTTGTTTACTTACGGAGAATCAAGCATAAACATAGGAGTATCTTAGTTTTTACCGGGTACAATAAAAATAAGCCCCATAGAGAGCCACACAGTAGGTTTCCGTGCTACAAGTGATATAGACATTGTTTATTTTAGAATGAGTCAACATTTGAATACAAGATTTTCACAGGAGAATCCTTGCATAGTTTACTTGATTCTAGAGTAGTTTCAGCCCAAGTTGAGGACTACCCCCATCATGTCATTTACCTTTAAGCTGCTCTCTAATATAAATTCACACGAATAACATTAAAGCCCAAGTTTAGTTTTGGGATTTTTTTTGTTATTATGAAAGCTTATGGCCCCAAGTCATACCTACAATAATAGATTCTGAATGTCTTTAGTTTTTTTTATTAACATTAATTAATGAAAAATCCCTGGGTCCCTGTTTTACGTTATAGGAATCCTAGGTTTAAAAAGGCTTTAAGGTTACATGTGTTATACTCATTGCAAGCGCAGACGGCTCTTCAGATTGAGGTATAACTCATTAACCTTTTTTTGTCTTTGTTTTTTTTATATTATTAGATTTTTGACTTCATTTTGACATTATAGCATCCAGTTTATCGGAAAAATACTTTGCAAGGATATTTGTCAGTGACATTTTATACTTTCGATTTAAAAAAAGGTATGGAACAATTGTTTTCTCGGCGAATCAGTGCTGCAATAGCACCCAAAGTGTTAACATAAACTCATCACAGACACTGATAACCAGCAGTAAACTAGAGCAGTGATGCGCGCAGTCGATGGGTATACCTCCGCAGTGCGTAGTCCATCCAACTGATGTAAATTTGAATAGCTTCAAGTTACGATGGTAAGCAAGCCATTGTATGATAAGCCATAGCCCACGTGACCATTGACCAAGTTACAGTAAAATTTCAAATTCATAGCAAGTTCTTAAATTATCGCGACAAGAGAGCTCAATTCGGACAGGAGGCTTGTGACATTTGACGCTCTGCCATTTCAAACTCCAAAATCGAATTCAGTAAATTGGTGGCCTATACAAGATACTTCTCCAAGTTAAATCAAAATCGGATAAAGTCATACTCAAGTTATCACAGTCATGAGCCCAATCAGACTATTTAAGGCCCGGTGACGCTTTGACTTTGAGCTCCAAATCTAATCAGTTTGATTGGTGCTCATAATAATATCACCCAATACATAAAAATCTGACGGCCGTTCTCCGAAGTTATTCATGGTAAGACCCCATCATGAATATTTAGGGCTCGTGACCTTGACTTTCAGCTCAAATTAATCAGTTTATTGGTGCCTTATAAATAATATTACACCAAGTTTCATCACAATCCGACATATTTTTTTTTTTTTTTTTTTTTTTTTTTTTTTTTTTTTTTTTTTTTTTTTTTTTTTTTTTTTTTTGCAAGTTTTGGTCAACAAGTATTCTCATAATAGTGTATTATCAGAGTGTAAAATAAACTAGTAACTAATTAAATGAATGCCCATAGTGTTTATTTCCAAAGTGCTTTGAAAGTAGTATGTTGTGAATGATGACGATGCTTTTCGATCTGCAAGTCATCGGGTTTTACGCTAGATATGAAGCACTCAAAGGAAGCAAACAACTCAGCTTTCTATCAAGTTTCTAAAGCTAACTAACCTGCCTGTTACTTAACTATTGGTTGAGAAACAGTCCGCAATATCGATGTACTCGTGTTTAAGGCAATTTTCTAGGTGCTAGCCTTACAATGAATGTATTACCAGCTCACGAAATTGTTAATTGTCAGAGTTCATTGGTGCTCATCTGTCTATTCTAGTCGTATACTTCACGTTCAGATTAGCATTGTAAGAATGTTTAAATCTATCAGCTCGATCAGACCAGAGCACAAATTCAAGTGTCACTCTCGGACAAATTAATGACAGCGGGGTTATATGAGTAGACGTCCCTGAAGTCACATAATACTATTTTTTTGGAGCAAGACCCAAATCAAGGGCTACAATAGTTTTATACGACAATTGTTGTCTCCTCAAGATACTGACTTTGGTGAATCTGGTTACTGTGCAGCTCATTTGTGACGTTCACTATATGTGCAAAGTTATAATTGGTAGAAGTGACTATTACAGTGAGTGCATACTTGGTGGCTAGATACAGCTCATATGTTACACACTTTGTCGATTTCCAATAATCAATAATCAATATTGTAGGACTTAAGTACTAATTTTCTAGCAAACAAGGGTCTCAGGAAAAAATACATTTCTAAATAATTGTATGTCAAAACACTTCAATCGATGGGGGGTGATATTTGTTTCAAAAGTTAATTTTTTGGAGTGTCCTTCATAAGACGTAGAGGTATTGATACTGTATTTTGTTTTAAGATACATATTAGAATCTAGATCGCATCTATATTAGTGCCACCCGGAAGTGATGCCTCGTTATATATTCATGACACATTAAGTGAACATTATATCCACAGCCTGATCGAGAATTAATCATATATTCATAGCTAATATTTCCATATTTGGTATAGCCTAGCTATCACTAAATGTTAAAACTTTTCAGCGCATACATTCTCAGAGATTAAAATTAGACAATCACAGATCTTTAAAAATTTAACCTCCCCCACATCGTTTTGTCGCGCCAGTTCTTGGCGGTACCACCTGATTCCTACTAGGAAAGAAGGTCAATTTACTTCCAAAATTATAAAATCAGGTCAAAATAAAATTCTCTCATAGTGGGATATCGCCCACGACAATTTGAGCATTTAGTGAGCTCGCATAGATCTATCATTCACGCTCTACAATCTAGGGGTTAGCGTGTCGCTCCATATAGAGTGAGAAAATGTATTGGTTTTTACTAGTTAAAAAACACATCAAATCCGATTGGGGTTCTCAAGTTATCGCGGTAAACGAACGTCCAAATCAGATCATAGTCTCGAAAGTGGTCTGAATGAAAGACTGCGCAAGAATGACCTTTGACCTTTCAGTGCCCCAAAATCTAATCAGTTCATTGTGCCCTCATAATAATACTTGCGACCGTAAATAATGACTCTGAATGACCCTTGAGTGTCCGATCCAGGTATTGAATAATTATGAGAACAAAATAATGAGTTACGCACCTGCACTGGTGAATTTTTTGCTTACGTTCTTGTCTTTCATTGTTCAACTGACCATTGTCATACTTACGAGTCATTTCACGCCGCTGTCAAGTTATCCACGTGCGAGCATATTCAAAATCCCCATAACCACAGTGGTAGCTTGGATCCAAATGTTAGCACTCATATTTAAGGCCGTGACTTTGACGCTTTGACCTTTCAGCTCCAAACTCAAACTGGGATTGTCATTGTGCTCATAGTAAAATATTGGTCCTAGTACAGTCAAATCGAATACCCGGATTCCTGCGGGTTCATCAAAGCTTATTGTTTTCGAAGGTACAAAAGACCAAACAAGAGAATGCCACGTAACGGAAAAATTCTACGGACTCTAATTCTCAACTTCAAGGATACAAGTTCCATTCACTTGTTGAACATGAAACTATCAGTCCAGCGGGTCGTGAACACCTTCAGAATATCTTGATTTGTGAATTAAATTTACAGTCTATCAAGAGGGACACTTTGGGACTGACGGCGGATCGACGGACGGTACGGACGGACGGAAGGACGGACCGACTGGATCGGACGGACGGACCGCGACGGACGGACAACCGAAAAAAACGACCTGCAATAGAGATGCTACGCAACTTCTCGTGTTTGGCTCTGGAGCCGTGAATAATTAGTAAATGTACATACTCAGTACTAAATAACTATTTATTCGGGGCACTGTGTATGATTTACGATAGTGTCGTGTATTTGCACCATGAGCGCTTAGCACCACGTCATTCGCTGCACTTTCAAGATGGATCCTAATCACGTAATTATATGTGATCTCAGAATATCCTACCCCACATCAGTATTTCCAACGTTTTCGCTCGCAGATTACTTAACACTCTTGTTCAACACCTTTTCACCTGTGCTAATGTATAAGTATATGTAGCTTATTTTGTTGTGGCCTGATTTCTCTCCTGATTGTGTGGGATCCAATTTTGGAATACCTCATTTCAAAGCTCGATCGTTGCTTTACACTGTAATAGACCAGATGTAAAGTGAACCGGTCATAGTTAGGCATATCTACTGTGATAGCGTCCGGAGGCAGTGCTTTTCAATCATGGAGAAATGTACTGTATTAATTTATTGATGAATGCATGTTTAGATTAATATTAACTTAGTACTATTTTTAGACGTTTTTTTTCAGACCGCATAAGTGTACATGTGTACAACGTTTGTAAAAGACATTGATATTCAATACTTATATCACATGTTAACCTGCGCTTAATACTAAACTACCAAATATGATCTTGAGCATTCCTTGATTATTAAAATGATAATTGATATTATATAATGATAAATATGCATATATATTCTAGAATTATATTTAAATGCTCTTATTGTGGCTGTATAACCTATATATAAACTATTCATAATAATATACAAACTTGTACTATACTAATTTATCACACACTATTACAGTAAACAACATGTCTCAGATACTTGTTAAATAAGTATTTGGTCGAATGATATAACTTCAATGAAGCTATAGAGCTATTTCACTAAATCAGAGACTATTATATAACTATGATAACTGAAGTATAAGTACAATTTATTGTGCTTCCGAGTTAATATAAGGCTCTTCATAGTGTTGGTGAAAAATGGTATTTGCCTTGTATAAACTGCTTACGGGCCGTTATTTAATGGTCCGTCATTAGTACATGATGTTTATACACGCCTAGTGCTCGTGATATAAGATTATATATGAGGTCATATCTTCTATATATTGAGTATTGAAATTAATTTGTTATATTATTTTATCATATGGTAGCTGATTTTTTTTAGTGTAGTCAGTTAAGTCAAACTATAAAGCGTACTCAATGTACACACACGTATTGAGGAGATAAGTAATTGGATTGTTTATTGGAGATTGGCATGTCACATCCGAGTCGTATCACAGATCTCACAAGAGTTTTAGAGTTAGTCGAAAGAAAAAGGATAAATAAATCATAAATAGATCCAAACAATAATTAATACACTATAAGATAGTTCAGAGGATACATCTACAATACTTGTGTATCCAGTTGCAATGGACATCGTATGAAATAGTTTTTCTTGTGACTCTCTTGAGGAATAACTATGGTTCTCTCGTGTCCCCTCCTATAGTATCAGGGAGCGCACTTGATGTTACATGCCCAAATGTATTTAACATTAGTGTTATCCGGTGAAAAGTCTAGAATAGACGCTATAATATGGTAGTTACAGTGTGTTTTATAAGAACTTCGAGTTGATGATTGATTTTGGTATAAATTAGTACTAGGACCAAGAACATTGCGAAAGAATACATTAGCTCATTGAGGATAGTACGGTGAAGAAGGATAGAAAATTTTTGTCTGAGAATTCAATAAGTATAGTGTGAGAAAGCAGACTTAAAGAGATGGTCATATTAAGGCTTCGTAGTGTTATGTGCAGTTTGTAAAGAGCTCATTTTATCAAGGTGAGAAAGTAGATTGACGTTTTAGTTATAGACGATAACAAATGTAATTTGCATCGAAGAGTGGAAACGCAGATGTGGTATATTTTCCACAATACAAATGCCAGTGAGATCACAAATATAAGGGCATATATAACTGAAATAGTGATCTTGAACAACACGTTATTCATAGTAACAATGGATAGTTTTCCAGTTATGCCATAGTTTGGAATAATGTATTTATATTACAGGATTAGAAAAAACGGGGCGAGCTGCAAGTCTCGTAGAATATTAATGGCAAACGTTTTGATTTTTCACGTTCGTCAATATTATAGTGAACAGTCGTTTAAATCGTTTTGTACATCTCAGGTGAACTCAATGCATGGTAGACTAGTTTTTTATCAGCTGTGACATACAGAGTCACGCCTGCTTGATTATAGTTAAATAAGGAACTGAGAGATACGCCTAGTACTAATTCATTTATAAGTGCGTATTGTTAGGCAACGTTGATTTCTTTTCTATGTCAGAGGTCTTAACCAAATATTCCAAGTCCTGTTGTTTTTTAACAATGTTTTAAATAAGCAAACTTGGAAATATTAATTAATTAAATTTAGACATGTTCGTGCGAATACTAGAATGTAGAAAACTTCTCAACTCGAAATGATACTCAAAAAAAGATTATGGTATCATCCGAACGAACTTATCAGTTGAAGTCAAAAATTTTTTTCAAATAAAACCATTTATTTGAACATGTATTTTGGGAAATTCATTGAAATATTATAAAGCTAGGTTTTTTTTCTTATCAAATGATTTTAGGATATATTTGGATTTACACTTCATGTATTTTTATTTATCAAATAAGCTAAAAATGCAACTCTGAATTACAATATATTATATAAAGTTCTGATTGAAGAATATGCAAGTGCCCAGCTCTCTGGCAAAGTTCATATTGACCACATCAACAGCAGATCCCAGGAGAGTATTAAAATCCATAATTATCATCAGCGAGCTCATGGTAAGGGCAATGACGAAATGAGGTTTTAGGGATTTTTACGTGAAAAACTCAACGTTCGAAGATACCACAATTCTCTTAGACTGTGCTAGAAAAGATTAGTCTAACTGTCAGACTCTAAACCCTCTAGTCTAGTATCTATACTGTAAGGATTAGATAAAAGAGCACAGTCAAAAACTTAAGGAGAGGCGAGGACCTGTCTTTGATATCTGCTTGGCTCGAAAAGTACTATTTTATTCCACAGGAAAGACCTATCTCTGTTCGAATTAACCAATGAATTGCGCGTACGATCCCTATCTTGGCCTTTGTTAACTATTCGCTTGGGTTGAAAGAAATTCCTTCAGTGCTGGTACTAAAATACATATACAATCAAAACACCAATGCAATAGTGAACGCTTCGCTCGTTTTCGTGTCGCAACAGTCTGTACGAACATGGCCCTACTTATGATTGCAATATTAAGGTAGGATGAACGTATAAGACACGCTGATTGGTTGATTTGCTACCCAAAATAGGGTAGCAAACATTTCGGTAATTCACAAAGGTCTAACATAAGAAATTGATATCGGATCTCCAAAAAGGCCCTCGCGCTGCGCGTTCGCTGGGGTCGCTTCGCTCGCCATAGTAAGCGAGAGGGCCTTGTCAAAAGGCTATTCGATTTGTGAATATGCTTACTGTTTTTTTCCCAAATGGAAAGTATGAAAAGCTTTACCAAAGGCGAATGCACTCACGATTTTTCAATATAAAAAAAGAAATGGAGTGCAACAGTTCAACCTGGAAAATCATTGGAATT
>JZLH01S0596787.1:9132-33055 GCA_001188425.1 Eucidaris tribuloides | reverse complement strand
TGTTGGTACAAGCATAACAGATTCTCTCACATGCACGCACAAACTTACACATATACAAACGGGGGCGGGGGTAGTTGTCCTGGGGTAGTTGTCCGGGGGGGATTGTCCGGGGTAGTTGTCCGGGGTAGTTGTCCTGAGGGAATTGTCCGGGCGGTAGTTGTCCGAGAGGTAGTTGTCCGGGGGTAGTTATCCTAGGGGGATTGTCCTGGGGTAGTTGTCCGGCGGTAGTTGTCCGGGGGGGTTGTCCTGGGGTGGTTGTCCTGGGGAATTGTCCTGGGGTAGTTTTCCTAGAGGGTAGTTGTCCGGGGGTAGTTGTCCTAGGGGGGAATTGTCCAGAGGGGAAATTATCCGTGTGGTAGTTGTCCGGGGAGTAATTGTCCAGGGGGTAGTTGTCCTTGAACCGCAAGGTGAAGTCCACGTGCATAAACAATAGGTTTTCATCAAGTCGCTCTGCTGCGGAGTGAAATAAGCCAATCAGACGCGTTAGTGGTCCGGAAATGAAATCACATCTGACCACGACGCTTCTGGTTAACCGTCAGTACCCGCTTTGCGCACAGCGTTCATGTTTGCCGCCTAGAAAGTAGCGTATCCCCCTCAGGTTGGGTGTCAGATGAGCAGTTTGAACGGTTGTGTCCATTTCGTTGTGTGCCGATCGAACGCTTTACTAGGGAGTTTTCGATTTCAGTGAACTGGCACCAGTGGACGAAGCCGAGATGATGTCTGCCCGCATTGTAAGGCCTAATGCGCATGCGTCGCGTTCTTAACCGCCGCTGTCGCCGCGTTTACTCTCCCAATCTAGAACGCCAAATCCACTGATTTCACGTTCGTCTCAGCAAGTGGACGTAAGTTGACATGGTTAAAGCATGCGCAGTGTCAGTAAATGACGTAATCACGTACCACGTACGTCGTACGTACGTCGTACGTACGTAACAATAATACGTACGCACATAATAAATACTTCGTACGTACGTAATAATACTACGTACGTACGTAATAAATAATATGTAACTACGTAAAATAAATACGTACGTACTATAATAGTATATATATATATATATATAAAGCAAGAGCCGCTCGCACAACGTGAGCTGCAGCGCATCATTAAAAGGTATATAGGCGAAAACGGGAGACAATAATACACAGGACGTAGCTTTCCGTCCAGATTAATCAGCAAGCTTTCGGCCCAATCATAGGCCTCACCAGGCCTACATTCAAAGACATCAAAACAAAAGCAAATAACAAATATACTAAGGTTTATATAGTTAAAAAAATACAGTGAACAAATAAAACCGGTTAATAACGAAATAAGAACATATAGGATTTAACCGCACTGTTGTAAACTGTGCGTCCCATCATGTTTGACAATTGATAGGCTCTGTAATAGAAAATTACATAGGATTCAATAATTAAAAAGTAGGCAGTTACATATGATCAGTAATTAAAATTATCATATGATGCATGTAATAATATAAACCGGTTTTATGAGTTCACGTAATCCTTTAACATAAATAACCTTACTATCATGTGATATGCATTTGTCGTTTTGTTTTGTGTCTTTGAAATGAGCGATGAGGCCATGATTGGCCGAAAGCTCTGATTAAAATTCTGGAACGGAAAGCTACGTCCTCGTGTCATATTGTCGCCCGAATTTCGCCTATATAAAAGTGATATCAGATATATAATAATATATAATTTACGTAAGAAAGGATACAGAGAGGTGCAATGCGATCGTAATAGATTTTCATTGTTCTCCTGTACAGTTAATCGCAACTGCTGATCTTACTAATTTAACAAACATTAACATAAAAAAAGGAAACCAGGATTCGAACCGGCCGTCGACAGCTTATCCGGGCTGCGACAATACCACCAGCAATAGCTGGTTAACGACATTTGACAGCACGACCGAGGAACAATACCAAAGCCACAATTCTACATTGTATGTAATAGTCCAAGGCAAATTTTTATTATATTAGAAATGAAAAGGATTGATCGCAGCCCGGATAGCTGTAACCGGGTCGAACCCGGTTCAATTTTTCTAACATGTTTGTTAGCGTGTTTACGATTACGTTGTCAAAATGTCCGGTTGGGCTTCGCACAAAGCACCACCCCCCCCCTCTTGAAAAAACCTGGTGACGGCACTGCAATATGAATTGTAGGATTGGTACTAAAATTGTGTTCAACCACTATTTCTGTCTTGTTTAATATTCATGTTGTGCTTCGATCAGTTGGGTGTAAATGTGCGGCTCTGTCATGGGTACTGTAAGTCAGGCTACCATATTAAAAATGAAATACATGTAGGGGGCTTACAATCAAGTATCAATTACAAAAATCCATGTCAACTCGACTGGACTTGACTCGAGCGTTATAGAAAATGACTCGACTCGACTCGCGACTCGAGCTCCTCATGACTCGACTCGACTCGTGACTCGACCTCTTATCGACTCGACTCGATCCTACCTTGACTCGACTCGACTCGATTACAACACTGCTCCAAAAGCCCCGAGGCCATCGACAAGAGAGGCTATAATATGTCGAGGCAGTGGTCGATAGAACTCTGATAATAATTGTAGAATAATTACACTTTCAAACACAACAAAAAATTTCCCCCTTTTTTGACGAAACAATTTTGAGCAACACATAATTTTGCAGGAGTGATTTGTACTCCTTGGATAAAGTTTGTGTGAAAATGTGATTGATTCGTCGTCAACTCATGCATGAGTAAGCACATATCTAGGGCAAATCTGTCACTTTTCAAAAATTCACAAGGATTATTTTGGGAATTTGTGACACAGGATTTTGTCAAATTCTGCTTCTGGTGAACTTAAGCGCTATTTATGATAATCAATTTAAAATTTGTCATCTTTCCTAAATTTTTAACTTGTAAAATCCATTAAGTTTATTGAGCAAATTTAAATCAGATGTTTGTATTTCTTCGAATGCACAAACATAAGAGGTGGTAAACATATAAATTTTGCCTTTAATGCATACTCACTTGTGCACGACTTAACTTGACTTAATACGCCAGAAAAGTAACATCCGTGTGATTTCATATCCTTGGGCTAACGACGTTTTTGCTTGTGTAGTTCTCTTTTCTTATATCCCCTATACCGTACTTTTTTAATGGGGCGGGGGGATCTTTTGATGACCCACTGAGAATTTATCATCCCCACGCGCGCGCGCACACACACACACACACACACACACACACACACACACACACACACACACACACACACACACACACACACACACACACACACACACACACACACACACACACACACACACACACACACACACACACACACACACACACACACACACACACACACACACACACACACACACACACACACACACACATACATGCACACTCGTTTTTTGTGTATCATACACTACGAGGACGAGCATTGTTATTGTTCCCAAACGTTTACGAAATAAGTCACAAAATGTGCTGTTTGCAGTTTCGGACCTTGTCCTTAAAAAATATGCTGCACACCCGCAAACCAACCCGCCCCAGCACACATAGAAACACACACATATACATAAACACAAAAACACACACGCACAAATATGCGATAACAGGGCAGTACCATGTACTTAGTGTGTGTGGGTATTTGCGTCTTAAACGGCCAAAATTATACACTTTTTGGAACACGAGACACATGTTATTTTTATTTTTATTACCCCAGCTCCCAACTATTACATTTTCCCCTCTATTGGACAAAATAATGACAAAGTAAGTTTGAATATTTTACATGTTTTAACTTAGTGATTGCTGCGAAAATTAATATATACAGTTTTATTATGCTGCGGTTATCAATTATTTAAACAGGAAATTAAATCGTAGAATTGCAATGTCAATGTATGTTATCATCATGATATTTACGCACAAAATCTAAAGTTCACTCACACTTCCCACAATTTCTGGATAGATGAAAAAACATCCAAGTCCATGCCAGATATACCGTAATTGTAATCTATATATTTGATCTCAATCAGAAATTTCCTGCCTTATCTTGTAGACAGTCAATATATTTCTTTAGTACACATATACACCATAAAATAATCATAAAACCTTGTACTCTAAAGGGTAATAGAAAAAAAGTACCAGACTTCATAATGGATACACTATAATTGCAAATTCAATTTAAATTGCAAATCATAACATACAAGTAATATTTCCTCCCTCAAATTACGACGAAGTTTAATATTGGCTGTAAACTCGTCGTTGACGCCACGAACTGACACATTGGCCCGTGCGTCAACAAAACCGCGTTTCGAGAAAAACGCGATTAAAGTTTTACAATTTTTGAAACCATCACTTCGAGGTCTTTTCTGTAATTAAAAATAATAATTTTTATCTTAAACGAAAGAGAAGAAGTTAAACTTTTCAACTACACACAAATTTTAAAAAGTTAACATGAAATATTAAGACTGTGAGGATGGGAACAATTGTGTCAGTTCGTGGCGTAAATCATACGCGTAATTCGTCGTTTGATTTACGCCATTAAGTGACACATTGGGACGCGGGCAAAGAGTTCCTATGTATTTTGCGAGTACAAAAAATAGTTTCTGAGTTTCACTGAGTTTCACTTAGTAATTGTTGTGTAATCATATACTCTTGACTAATGAATAATAGACACGATGATCCTAAAGGCACTGTAATAATTACAGGCCCAGTTATAAAAATTTGATATTTTCTGTCGCATTTTTGGGTGTTTGGTCTTACACTTCAAGACAAGATGTACATCCTGCAAAAACAAGTCAAGTACAGGTATTATTTAAAATATGCTTACTGTTACATGCATTAAATATCAGAGGTATATCTATTTATATCATACGGATATTTCAACATATTATAGTCAACACCTGAATATTTACAAGGGGGCATTGCCAACTTTCTGAAGGAGTTACATTGTGCAAATATTGAACCATGCATGGGCATATGAAAATTTACTTATAAAGTTATTTTTCGTCATTAAGGATTGGTACATCCTAATTTAGTAATCTACTTTAAAAGTGAATTAACTTTTTGATGACAGAATAGTCGTTTACGTCAATGTATAAAGTTAAATTTATGCAACAATATGTTTAGATTGGCAATAGAAAATTGACCGATTTTGATATTTACATAGAACATAAAAGATGAACATGTGGATGTTTGTCTGTCAATGGGCTGAAAATCCTTATCCAATTATCTACAAGTAATTTCAACAAGTCATGAAAGTTAATTCCTCAGTGTGAAAAGTCGATGAATCTGTTTGAAAATTAAACTAATTAATGAACTGTCCATAATCATTGGCGGCACACTATTTGATAATCAGTTATGTAGACCTACTGCGGGGCATGAAAGATGTTTGAAACATACACCCCCCCCCCCCAAAAAAAAAAAAACTAGATGTTCGGGTCAGTGACGATTATACAATACTGATCTTATTATACATGTATTACCGACAGCTCCAAGTCCACATCATGCAGTACACAATAAAGCTCTTATAGTTTGCTACACGTAGGCCTATACATTTGAGATTATTTGCAAAGAAAAAAGCATTTCCTGCTCAAACTACCAAAAAATTGACACATACATAATTTAAGATACAATAAAGGTACAATAACCAAACAGACGAATAATGATTAAATTTACGAAATGTATAATCATTGTAGTAATATAAAAATGAATAATTAATAAAGAATGATGGCTGGACTACTTAGCCATCTAACATTATGATTCTAACAGTTATCGAATAACTCAAACACTTGCGACGTATCTAACTGTTTAGTCAATCGGAAAAAGAGAGGAAGAAATCGGAAAAATGTTCAACAAAATAAATCTGCGTGTCCTTCACAATAGATTAAATAAAAGAAGCCCACATCCGATATGATATATATACAGGTTGGCCCAGAAAGAATCTACGACAATCGCAATCCAACATATCGGCAAAAGCATCGAAACGACCGGATACGGCATCTCAGCTACCATACCGGACAAACCCGCAATAACAAAAAACTGAATGCCCTCGCTTCATAAGAAGACAGCAGCTATCCTCCATTGTCAATGCGTTGCCGTAGGCCAACGGAGCGCCAGAATACCGGCGCCGAACCGCCCCGTTGAAAAAGCAAATTGGAAATGCATTGCCTCCGGAAAAATGCCACAGAACATCAAAACGCCATACCAAAATCAAAGATCTTGGGTATCATTTATGAAAAAGAATTATAAACAACGAAATAAAATAATGACATTTCGAATAATTAAGAAATACGATCGTACGCGTAGCATCTCGGCCACCCGAATACAAATAATATATAATATAAAAGATAATATATAAATAAATATAAATATAATGAATATATAAAAAGAACGACCCAAGCCAAGGCAAGGCGCCGAAGCGGGGGGCAGAGGGCTGCCCCCCCAAATAAATTTGGGAAAAACGATGGCCCCCCCCCCCCAATTGCCCGCATGAAAGGTGAAAAAATACATTAATCATTACAGATTAAAGACCAAAAGACAATAAAGGCAATTCTGTAAAAATGTCATTTCATAACTGAAAATCAAATTGTCCTCCCCTAAACGGGGTATTACACTCTAAGTAAATTAGAATGCCCCTCCTCGACAGAGTGTGCCCCCCGGAAACATACCGATAAACCTCATTGTCCCTTTCTCTATAAACTCTAGACAGAAAAGAAATTCATGGCCGAACAATGGTCACGTTGAAGCTTTAAGATACATTCGCTTAAATCCGAATGCCAACAAGGGATGGGCCACAATCAAATGAATCCATTGCTCGAAGAAAATACATAGCAATAACCACATACTGTGACAACGCTCATGAGAAATGAAAAAGCACGATGATCGAGCTCTCGCTCAGGGTCATCGCGCAATAGTATAAAAAACGTTTCGAAAGATATGCATAATGTGATTCCGTATAAATATAACGAAATACAAAAAAATGATCAGACGTAAAATCACATTGGAACGCCGCATCGCTTGATCGTACTTAAAAGAGAAAATTTCATAATTAAGTTTACCCCATAAATTGTTTTTTAAATGCTTACAATCCGACGCTAACTCATTTTACGAAAAGTCCCTATTAGAAGATAGACGCTTCAAATGTTACCATGCCTAAAATCACGCTCTTTCTAGTCGTCAAAACATCCGCCAGGAAGTACCCGCCCACACCCTCCCAGCTCGGTGATTCGCTCTCTCGCAAGTAAGTCACTAATCCCTTGGAAAATATTATACCACCTAAAGAATCTCTTTGCTACGTATTTCAAAAATTCCTCGGAACCACCCAATTCACTAATACAGTTTGTCACATACTCCTGTACTCTGAAACACTGACACACAATCCGACCCCCCAATATCTATAAAAGACCTTAATTATCCTATGCCCAGAACATCTTCTATCGATTCAAAAATCCAATCGTGAGGACCCCTTCACACCCCAGCCTTCTCCCCGAATAGACAACCCAATTACATCACATAGCCACTCCCCTTCATCTTAAAAAAAAACAACTACAAATACCAATAACAGAATAATACCTTTAAACAAATTACTACAAATCTCGTCTTTCAAGCTATTTTCAAAAGTTCTACCCGGGGAGGGGTATCCCCCCCACCACCCTCCCCGTTCCGATCGCACATCCATCGCATTCCGCGAGCCCCTAGAACCCCGGAAAATCTGCTTAAAACCGCGCATGCCCACCAACCCCCCCGCCCCTCTTGGTCGCTTCGCTCCCTCGCCGAGGAACTCATACTGTCACATAAAATTAATGTGCCCCCATCGAGATTTTGCCCCTCCAAAACTAAAAGTGTTCCGGCGCGCCTGTCCATGGGAGGTCATTTTGAGTAAATCAAGAAAAACTAAATATGTTTTTACATTTTCAATAGAATTATATTTGACTGTGATATATGTATGACAGCATCGTACATACAAGTTTAATTTTACATTTTTTTAATCAAAATTCACCTTCACGTGATTTGTCTGGTGGTCCTTTTATTTGATGGACTCGGGTCGTTTTTTGAATCATATGGATTTGGGTCAGTCTTTGAATATACATAGTAAGTTGCTATAGTAAATGTCTTCTAAAACGAGGGAGGGCGCTATAATATGAATATAAGAATGACCCAAGTCCTGGACTTGGGCCATTCTTATATGCATACCAGATTTCACTCCTTTATTTTTGGCACTTCGGGGTGAATTAACAGTTATTATTTATACAAAAGATGAGCTCATGCATAAGCAACAATTTTCCATGTTTAACTCAATTTGGCAAAAAATTGGACTTGGGTCGTTTTTATATTCATATATTCAATTACATTTACACTATACACAGTAAACGCTGTTGAAAATATTATAAACAGCTGCTTACCGTTTTTAAGCCTGTTACTCTAACAACATTGGTTTTTTTAAACAACCATGTTTGTGGAATCCGTCTTATTAACAATATTGGTTAAAACTTGAATAGCGTTGTTCAAATAAAAGACGGATTACACGATCATGGTTGTTTAAAAGTAATGGCATTTCTTATGGCCAATAACGTAAAGACATAAACTACATCTTATGTCTTCCTGGTACAAAGAGGTATAGTTTATAAGACAAAACGTCATGGTACCACTTTGAGTTTATGTTTGTACGCTCTAAATTTCCAGAAACGAAAGACTTTGTTTGGAAAGAAGAAATTTTTGACTGTCTTACGAGTTGACCTGTAAAGAAGAGGAACCCAACCTCAAAAGTGTTAGATTAGTCAACAATCTTTCCTAAAATGGAATGACCTTTTTACTTTTAAGGAAATGTTTGCTCATGTAACTCTCTCAGAAAAATAATGTGAGATATAAGGAGTGTGGCTGACATTTGTATTTCCCGATAACATGGCCCTGCTTGTGTGAAAATAACAAAGACTTATTTTTTTATTATTTTTTTTACCGCGGGAGACGAACCCAGGCCCCTGGACCATGTTGACTTGAAAAGTTAGTGTCTAAACCGTTTGAGGTTTAGGCTGACTAAATTCATATGTGTTAGAAAGACGAGCTCTGGATTCTTCTTGCAGAGACAACCAAAATGTTGAAAATTTGGCAAATTTAAATGAGAAGAGATCAAAGAGCCGGACTTTTATGGGTGAAAAAACAAACAAAATAACTGAAAAATAACAGCCACCATTGTGGAAATTCAACGCACGATGCAGTATATCAACAGAGTGCTCAATATCACATGGCATTGAACAGTGTGTTGATATTTTGCATGGTGCGTTGAATTCGGATTAGCAGTCTGCGTGGTACACTTATTACTAAGAAGTTGGCAATCGACGCCAAAAGTAACGGATTTGAGTCTCGAAACACTTTATTTAATCAACAGCCGTCTACATTGACGTTGGTCCTTGAAAATACTGAGGTTGAAAATTGAATGTTCATAGTATCATTTAATACGAATCCTCAATAATTACCCAATACGTTTTTGTACTCTTCGTTATTACTCTTCAATAACTAATAATTGATAAGTAACGCTTGATTGATTGATTATCAAAAGTAATTATGTATAGTAATGTAATCAAGTTTTCATTTTCTACTATTATAATTCCATACATTTTTACATCATTTCCTAGAAAGGTTATTGTTGTTTGTTCGTCCGCATGGAACCACTCAGGGGCGGCGCCAGGGTAAAATCTTAGGGGGATCTGTTCTCACGGCCAAATCAACTAGTACGGGAGCACGGACCAGAAAATGAAAGTTTCGTGCAACCCACACTACATCTCAATTCTGACTCGATAGGATGGTAGAATAGACGTTATAGAACAACCCTAGGTACTTTGTATAGTAAAATTGTGGTATCAGTTAAAAATACAATAAAATGCAAAAAATTTATATATTATATATATATATTTTTTTTTTTTTTAGGGGGGGGGGGGGTAGGAACACTGACATTTTCTATATGTTATTTATTTAGTACTATCAACTGATAGTATAAAGTCCAAAATATGTCAACATAAATAACTTTTGCTCAGTTTGATCCAGTTTGCAGCTGATGTTGGAGCGATAATGCTATAAACTTGTTGAATGATTAATGAAAAATTGGCCCGTCCACCAAAATCTTCTTGGTCGATTCTCAAAGATAGCGACTTGAAGAATGATGCATCAAAACCGAAGAAACTGAAACATGCAAAGTACACTGATAATATGAAACACTTTTATAAACACTTTTCTATTACACTTTATGTAAACACTTGAACACGCTTAATTGTAAATCATAAACACGTTAAGTTACCAATTTTGTGTATCAAATATGTTACCAAAAAAATTCGTATTTATTTCTGGAAACTTCATTAAACTCGAACACGTTTTTAAATCATAAACGCGTCAACAAAGTGTTTGTGAAGATCTAAAGTGTTTTGGTGTTTTTATAATTCCCTGTTATGTAAAGTGCATGTAAACATGATAATAAACCATAAATAACTAGACATCTTATTACCTCATATGTGGCTTGTCACCAAGATACCCTGTTAAAGTCGCACATCTTATAAAACAATATAAAAAAATACTTTGGGTGAAAATATAAATGTTACCATTTTGCAAGATGTGACGGGCATAAATATATATATATATATATATTTTTTTTTTTTTGGGGGGGGTAACACTTCACTTTCTTCTTCATATGATGATCATGATTCTTGGCACTTTCCTTAACTTTGGGTTGACTTTATCAGGGTAACGTGGCAACCGATCACATATGTAAAATTGATATGGTTATTAACAATGTTTCAGGTAACACTTAGATTTATACCGTTATTTTTATTGTTTACCACCCAATGGTCACTGCCTTTTATTAAACCGCTAACAAATTCAAGGTAAAGGTAAAATGGGTAGTTGGAAGAAAATTCCCTTGAATTTATGACAGTTTTGACTTACTGAGAGAGGATGTTATGAAAATTCCTTGCACTACTTTACACTGCATGTGTAACTTACCATTGAATTTGTATTGTCTTGTTCACTAAGCTAATTGGATGATGAAGGACGAAAGAGGTAATCAAAAATTGCCTTCAACAATCTAGCCCAGAAACCTTTTTCTTTCCATTTTTCCTGTGCGCATCTTTGCAGCCATGAATCCATTTGGTGCACAGTGTCTTTATCAAACCGAAATTCCAAATTATCCGTCGTAGTTTCGGTGTATCGGAAGATAGGTGGTGAGTCTTGAGGATTACGGTGTTCTACAAATAACAATAAGTGGATCGACAATTATAATAAACGCCCCACACATGTATTCAGATCTCGTAGGCAAAATGAGGGTAGAATGTAATAACTTACGAGAGAGGTATTATAAAAAAAACAGATCGAAAATATAAAACTGAGTAGACGATAACATGACCTGATATACAGTACAAAACTTGGTAATATTGATAACAAAATGGCAAGAGTGTTTACAGTCGTGAACTTGAATGCTCATTAATTGGCTGAATCTCCTGAGCAATATCATACATCTGCATGCACCTACTGAATTCATTAATGTGGCAAATGTTAGTTCATAATGTGTTTGCCCTTTTGATGTTGTTTGTCGATCAATACCATTTATACCTTATACAGAACATTAATAAAACCAAACCATCTTAAATTTTTGAGTCCTCACAAGTATGTCTGCGTCAGGAGACTTGAGCTTAGTTAGAATGTATTGAGAAGTGCACTGAGAGAATAATGCTACATGATGTTTTAGGCGACAGAGTACTAGTTGGGAGTTATTTCTTTGTGGTTTATTCCCCACCATTCCCCACTGGCACGTTATCCCCAAAATATACATTTATTTATTTATTTATTTAGTTAGTTAGTTAGTTATCTATTTTCATTTTTATTCATTTATGTATTTATGCATTAATTTATTTAATGGTTTTACAATATTTTACCAGGTTACCGTTTCAGAATTAGGTCTGATCTCCCATGAGGACTTGGCATGAAATCCATTAAAAGTAACAAATAATAACAATTTCACAAATAGATATACTAACAAACGTGCATCAGAGTAAACAGTACAGTAATGCACAAAATATGATACAGTGCAATAAACACATACATTTAAATGTAATTAAACTAAATATTTTATTTATTTTTATTTTTATGTAATTGTTGTACAATTCAGCCTCTGGCTGCGATGCAATGAACAATAAACCATGAATAATAATATGAAAATAAAAGGATAGCATAAATATTATTGCTGTGTTAATACATGTATATTAAGACCAAGATACCCTGTCACCCACAGACACACACACACACATGGAACTGGAAACGATAAATTCAATTGTGTTTTGCATTAAAAAAAAATACGTCATGAATTTTAACTAGAAATTTAATCGTGTTAAAACGATGTACTTGCGATGATGCACGATGCCAGTGCAAATTGAGGTCTGGAAGAGAGACTAACATTGCGTATGGGTCATTGTACATGGTATTAGTTTTGTACTTCATATGGTCAGTACGCTCCTTTGCACAAGGCTCCGTAAAATTGAAAACTGACAAAATTATTAAGAAGTCACAGAAACAACAGTATTATAAAAAAGAAAAGAAAAATGTAATTGCAAAGGTAATGGAAAAACACACCTATCTATGTATCTATCTATCTCTATCCATCTCTATCTATCTCTACCTATCTATCTATCTATATTTATCTATCAGATTATCTATCTATCTATCTATCTATTTATCTATCTATCTATCTATCTATCTGACTATCCATCTATCTACACCTGCATAAGTGAACAAAGGGTTCACAGACTCATTCAGTGATTTAACTCCAACTTGAATAATAACATGGCATTTTTCCAACCTGTCTTCATTCTTAATTCTTTATTTCTAATATCAGCTAATTAACTCCATTAACTGGTATATGACTACCAAATTAAACACAAATTTATAAAATCTGAAATCAAAGCAACTTACTGCAAAACGTTATTGAAGTTGATGACAGGCAACAATTACTGACATATAGGTCTGTATCTCTTGAATTGAATGGTGCTATTTGAATGCAAATTTCCACTATGTAATCCACACCTCAACCATACATACTATACGCTTCAAGTGCATGGTGGTTTATTGTAACTATTCTAGAAATATATACATCGACAGTATAAGAAAAGTATTTGACATTGGCAAATACTTATAGTGACCGCTGGAGTTCAAGGTTTCATAATATTCCAAAGGGTCAATGAGGAGGTGGCTGTTGTCCGTCAGGAAGGAGATCATGGTAATGGCACTTACCGGTGTCACAGCCAATAAACCCCCCCCCCCCCCGCGGATACGGGCCCCGTCCAGAATCTGCGCGCAGATAATGGGCCGCAGGGGCCCAATACCGCTGAATTATCGACCCGCGGACAAAGGCCCCATACCCGCGGATTTTGACTCCCCGGTAGCCAGCGATCCTCCGTGCACCATTCTTTTTGTTACATGTTTCGGAAGAAACAATATTTCATTGTAATATTAGAAATATATACTGTAGTGGTATAAAAATCGATATCTTACCTAAGATCAATTATATGGACTGATTTATTTTGTAATTATTTGTATAAGCATGAGTGAGCCTGCTACCGAAATCGCAAAATATGGTTGCGGATACGGATACCTAGTAGTTCAGATAGAGCAAGAGGACCTTATCGTGTAACGTCACGTTATCATGAATATGCAATAGCCAACAACCCAGCGTCCTAGCAGGACGCATAGTCTGCGTACCAAACTCGGAAATATAATGACAAGGTCCCTACAGTTATGTGCTGTTCTTTTAATGTAATATCTCTTTTATCCGTGTTGCTAGTGAATAAAAGCATATCATTTTTGAAACATTAAAGCTGATTAACTCACACCCATATCATACGTCGTGTTTCTATTGAAGCTTGTTTTCCGGAATGAACCGGCTAATGGAGTAGAAGCGCCCAATAGAAACCGACCTTCCCCGCCATTAGCCGTCTTTTTAGCTGAGAAAGATTAGCCGCTAATTATCCTTGTTTTTGTAGAATAATAGCGAAGAGTTATACCGTAAGATAAGTCCGTAAGACGTCAATAGAAACAGCCCGTTGCCGTATTAGCCGGTTAGTAATCGGAAATCAACAAAACCACGTGATCGGAATAAGTGACACCTGGCTGCGGCGCACGTGTGTTTGATTGAGCATAAATTTGACCTCGGTCGTCCCACAATACCTTGCGGCAACCCAGGTCAACGGACTCTTAGCCTGTAATCGTACGATCCTGGTACGATCGATCGAACTTTGCGGAAATTTGTTTTAATAATAATAATTTTTAAAATATTTTTTTTTAATAAGGCGGTTTATTGTGACATTTGCCAATTTACCTCCTTACTGTTTATAATTAAGGTGGTTATTATTGTTACTTTTTATTATTATTATTGTTATTATTATTATTATTATTATTATTATTATTATTTTATTATTATTATTATATTGCAGGGCCCGCTGGTAGAGCAGTCTTTGTGTGACTAAAGTGGCTATCCAGGGTAAAAAAGACGCTATTATTATTATTATTATTATTATTATATTATTATTATTATCTTGTTTTCCTTGATATCAATGTATTTTTCTTTTAATTTTCTTTTGCACTAAGGTGACGATGTCATGACAAGAAAGTTTTTGAATTTTTGATATACTTTTGTAATGGAACTTCGACATCATGAAGTATCACTAGTCATTTGATTAGTATGTCTGGTCACAAAGTCGATGTCAAAGATGTCAAAGATCATTCAGGCCAACAAACTTTTTTTTAATAAGCAAGTTTTATTCAGTAGTTCTCAAAGCAAGAAAATCAAATAGTACAGACAATGTAATGGATTTAAACCATTACACACTGCAAAGAAACTGAGGTGCGAAATCTGGCATCCGCGGAGCCGCCCAACATAGATACCAAATGCGGTGCTGAGCCCGAATACTCCGAATATAAACAAGTCAACACCAACTTAGGTCAACATCAACTTAGGTCAACATCAACTCTGGTCAACAAACTTAGACTATGTTGTGGAGTCAACATCAAAACATAAGTAATAATCATAAACATAGTATTGTTTGTTTGTATCTAGGGATTCCAAACTTCAACACTAAATTGGGTAGTTTAGCAATTATGCTTATACAAATTTATTAAAAATCACGAAAAACGATACTATTACTCTATTTCTAGGCAGATTTTGACTGTTTGTTTTATCTGATAAGGCTTGGTAAGGGTTTTAAAACTTTACGCGGAGTTTTTAAAATGATTAATTATACTAATTTACGCAAATTAAAATGACAAACAATATTGGCGGCTCCTGATTGTGATTACTCAGAATGATAAAGCAAGGTCAGGGCGTCCCAACTTTTCAACAAAATTCTAAAATTCATTAATTAAGCTAATTTATGCATTTTTTTCAAAATTATCAAAAACTGCTTCTTTATTTCTTGGTGGATATTGATTTTGGTTGTTTTTATCTTATGGAGCTTAATGGGAGCTTTCAAATTTCTACATAAAACTTTGAAATTCATTAATTATGTTGATCAAAGAAATGACACAAAACAAAACTAAAATCCTACGGTATAATTTTGATATGCGTTTCGTCTAAAATCGTGGGATGCAGGCGAGACATATATTACGCATTGCATAACTTTCTTGCTAAACACCGCAGGAGAAAATTAATTTAGGGAATGAAAATACGTTTACATCAAGGAAAAAATACGATGACGACGACGACAACGACGACCATAATGGTTACAGCAACAACAGCAGCAGCAACAATAACTGTGACAACAACAACAACAACAATAACAACAATGATACTACTACTACTACTGCAACTACTTCTAGTATTCATTATAATAATAACAATTGCTATAGTAATAATAATAATAATAATAATAATAATAATAATAATAATAATAATAATAATAATAATAATAATAATAATAATAATAATATTAATAAATACAATAAACGAGTAACAATTTCAATCATAGCATTGGCTCCTTAACTAAAGCAATGAAGAATCTAATACCATTTCTGGACAATGTGGAGAACTTGTTCATTTCAGTATCACATTAATTTTATTGAAAATTTGATGATTGTCTAAGAATATTCTTGCTTCTCTGCATGAGGACCACTTTGATGAATTCCACAGGAAAATTAACACCCAATTAATTTTATGTTAGAAAGAGATTCTAAACATTGAATCGATTTTTAAGATCGATCCAATAGAATTTAGGATCGATTTAGGCAATATGAAACAAATCCCACATAATACAAGCACAACAACACTGAAGAGAGGATTATTTCTTTTTTCAACCTATTGCATGAATCAGTATCAATGCTACGCAAATTGGCAAAGCAGAGCTGACAATAACGGAATTTTCACGAGTCTCTATTAGGTATTTTTGTACTATTCTGTTCTGTGGAATGCTACATTATACGCCGTAGGGGGTTTTACTCTACGCACAGCCCGAGATTGCTGCTGGGGCTGGCGCGGAAAGGGGCCTACATCCGCGGGTGTTGGCCTATATCCGCGGGCGAAAACACACGCGCCCGGTGTTCCGATCTGCGGGGGCCCATATCCGCGGTGACACCGGCAGTTAGGGAGTTCAGTGGTATATGAAGATGATCTTGTCAATGTTATTACGGATACGTCCTCACTCATTTCTTTCTTTTTTTTAAAGGAAGAATTAGCTACTTTAGGTTAATAAACGACTATTGCAATACGGTCACTATACACTCTAAAACAATCTAGTTAAATGACTGACTGTATTTCCCAGTCAAGTGAAATTAACTTGAAAATCAGTCACTTTCCAGTTACATTGGTAGCTTTCACTATATAATCTGTCATTGATGAATAACTAAGTGAAATAGTTACGTGAAACGGGTTTTCCTTGATGCGCTTAGGGAACAAGCGCGATCGCTTATTGGCCCATTCCTCTTTGCGCGTGAAGCGTCTTTGGTAAAAATACAAATTGTATGTAGTCTTCGCTGCGCTGCATACCGTATTATGTATGCATTACGTGTATGCACACGCATATGCATAATAATATACCTGCGCTGCACGTACCGGGTACGTGCGTCGTGTCTGAGCTCGGGAACTAGCTAGCTGTACAACCTGGCCGACATGGACGAATTTGTGACGCAAAAACTCCTGAAATGGGGGATGGAGGATTTGGTAGACATTTTCAAGGGTAAGTTAAGACTGCAGTAGGTCTAACGTTACATTTATGAGGATATCTGATTCAAACATACGAAACTCGTATATATGAAAGTCGTAGAACGTAAGTCGTAACGTAACTTTGTGACCATTGAAGATGCACGCATGAGTGTGAATGTGAGCCGCAGTGCATTGGCACTGACACTGTCACTGGCGCGGCACTGATTTATGTATCTACTGTCTGTAGGACGGGGGTTGTAATTGTATTTCCGAACGCTGTATTTATCAAACTTTGCCGAGTTTGCCATTTGATTCTTCTCAACATAGATCTACGTATCAAATTTCACTAAATTATCAAAGTTTGTCAAAATTAAAGTGCAAAAATCTTCATGAAGACTGGAAGTTCATGACAAGTTTCTCATAACGAATTTCGAATAACAAAGTTGCGCGTTTGGAATTAATTAAACTTTAACTAAAGTCTTGAGTTAGACTAGTCTATAGTGTAACGTTCGAATGATAAATTGACGTTACTTTGCACTTTACTGAGTATGGGTTAGATCTAGGATTAGGCGTAGGCTGCTTATTAGCAACGATCAGTGGCGCAAATCCATTTTGAAATGTAGGGGAGACGTCATTTGTTCATCCGCGGCGAAAGCCAAAACTCAAGTCCAGTCAAGGGGGTTGTGGAGATTTTTTTTCTCCCACATCCAAGTCAGAAATTGTTCTCGCTCACGCCAGTCGACGAAAAGTCGCTCGAAGGGGGGGGGGGGGGTTGTAACTTGTGAGTGTGACTACAAATTTGTATCATGACATTTTTTTTCTCCAAATCGTGGGGGGGGGACATTTGATATTGTGTCCCCCATAAGTTTGTAATCTATTATAATTCATTTCTCTGATAAAGTTGTGATTATTTTGATGATGTGGCATTGGTGACTGAAATGTATACTTCTTAATTTGTTTTTTGTTGTATTTTGAATTTTTATTGACACCATTGTAGATAAAGAACCTTATCATTTGTTCACTGTCCTGGGATCAGACGGTTACCCTGCCTGAAGGAGAAGCCAGTGCCATTGTTACCTGGGCAAACCTTTCGGCCAGGGACAACACTGTGAACTTCACCTATCCTCCAACGCTTCCTCCGGCAACCAGTTTGGGCCTGGACAGACCATCGTACAGTACATAACGACCGACAACTACAACAACTCAGGCACCTGCACCTTCGTCATCACCGTCATTGGTAAGCTGCGGGTATATAAGATTGGAATACATTGATTTGGAACAGTAAAGCAATGGGCAGAAATTTGGAGAGACCATGGAGGTAGAAGAGAGACTGAGTGAAATGTTTGCTCCTATATTAGGAAAAGCTTCAAAATCAACTTTAGCAGTCAGTTTCATTCTCAAATTACGGGAAAGTTTCCTATTGTGTTGATTACAGGTATTTCGTCTCAATTTTTTTTAAACAGTACACAGTGCATGAATGTGCAAAGGCTAATAAAACATACAAAAGATACATAAGAGGCACTTAATTGCTGTACATATACGAAGCCCTCTTCAACTATAATTGCAGTTTCTTCAATAAGAAGAATTTAACCATAACATAGCAGCGATTTCTATTTTGCAATTAGTATATTTTATTTCATGAAAAATATTGTCAGTTTGTGTTCAATTATAACTTGCTTCTGTAATGGAGCTGTGATCATTTTGATAATGTAGCATTAATGGTGACTGAAATGTTTATTCCTTAAAGTTATTTCTATCATTGTTCATCCTTACTTTTCCAACTCCTTTCTTCCATTCTTCTCCTCTCCCTTCTTCCAATTTTCATCCCTCCTTTCATCCAATCCTGCCACCTTCCTTTCTCGTATATTACTTCATGCCATTGCCTTTCTCCTTCAATCTTATTTTATTTCAGATCAGGAGAATCCTGTTTTGACTGACTGTCCCTTCCATATTGCCTTGGTACCTGCCCCTGGTATGAATACAGCCATAGCCACATGGACTCCTCCTACAGCAACATACAATTCAGGTGAAGATTTAACACCATCACTTCCTGAAAACAGTTTTACACCAGGCAACGCATTTCCAATGGGATCCACTACTATCCACTTTAACTGTTTATCTTGTACACAAATGAATATATATGCCGTTCAAACTCTGTACATGTATATTTGTAAATAGGCAGATTATGATACTGCTATTGTTGGACTTGTTAAAGAAAGTACAAATGAATACAGAAATGTGGTAGACACATTCATTCGGTATTGTAAAGATAACTACCTTAATCTAAATGTGGGGAAAAATGGTCTTTAATTTCAGAAAGAAAATTATTTCAAATCCATTTGACTGTCCAATCGGTATAGATGACGTAATGTTGAAATTGTTCAAACGTACAAGTATCTCGACACAACCATTGATTGTCAAATGGGATGGAGGGAACACGTAAGGGAACTGACCAAAAATGTAATCAGAGCCTCTACTTTCTATGAAAAATACGGTGTTTTCATTTAGATAATACCATATTGAATTTGTTTTTATGTTTCTATCATTATACTGACTTGGGATGCTGTAAAAGGTTGCTGGGTATCTTTGTGTTGGGGACCCTCCTGAACAAATTTCGGGTGGACAGAATATCCTCTCACCAAGTGAGTGGTATGATATGATTTTCTACAAGATGGTACTAGATTTATTGAGCTGTGTGATGAGTTTTGCAGTAATTCTTGGTGAAAATATTCATTTTTTTTTACCATTTTACCCCAAAATGTGAAATTTGTCAAAATACAAATTTACCCATATTTCATTATTCCTTACCACCACGGCGCTAACAAATTGAAACTTTTTCAAAACTTGGATGTATAAGTTTCAGCACTCAGAATACAAAGCAGACCTGTTTTAATAATCTTCTATGTACTCGAACCATATTTCCAAAAAAAAATAACCACACACACACTGTTTACTGGACCAAAATATTGGAATGAACTTCCTGATGATATTACTATATCTTCTTTTAAACGTAAACTCAAGCAACATTTATTCAGTGGCTACACTTCACAATGTGATTAACAGGATAATAGTAATTTCTTTGTATTCCTTTTTCGTATGTACCATGGAACACTTTGCATTCCGGCGTGGTTGCTGACCTGGCGGTCGGGGTCTGTGCACAGCTGTCACACTCGACAAATTTAAATACAAAACCCGTTCATTTTATTTTGACTCTTTGATAATTCTCTGTAATAATCAACTCTGTAGTGATGTCAGCTGGTCGGACTCACCGCCTAGTTAGCGCCCTCGCTGGAATCCGTTCCCTTTATATCAATGCTCAAAAGTATGACATGTTTATTGCCAGGGAAATTATACTTGAACTTTCTTCAATCGGTTATTTTTACCGTGTTATCGTTTTTTTGCCAAGATGTCAATGAGTGTCAATAATATTATTTTTCGTGTGACTGCCAAATTACAGAAACGAATTTTATATATTCCGTAGCAACATGTAGCATTCTCTAGATTACTTCAATTGTTGGCATTATTTTATTTTATTTATTTCTTTAGGTCAGTTGTTAATTCGTACTCCGTATTCGTCTTCCATCTATTTTTACCACGGGGCCTGCGACTTTAAAACTTTAAGCATACTTTACGTAGGCCCCATATTTCTCTCGATTATCATGTACATCCTTTATATTTGACCATTAAAATTCATATGCATTTTTGTCCTTATAGTTTCACGATCTCAAGTGAAAGATCTATTTAGTTGTCTATATATGTCTTTCCAATTGTATATTTTTGCGATTTCTTTATATTGTGATTTTTGAGAAATATGAAAATAAAAATTGAATTGAATTAAACTGAATTGAATTAAAGTGTTCATGATTATAATATTAAACCAAATATAAAATGTATATTAGTATGTTAATGTACATTGAGTGTATACAATAAGCTTGTGAGCAATTGCAATTTTATGATTTGATTGGATATTTGTTTTGCAGTAAAATTAACTATGACGTGTGTGACACAAACCACCAAAAGGCCTATAGGAGATGCATGAAAGAATGCAAGTGTATGCTGTGACTGCATGAATAGTGAACATTTACTAGAATATGAGTGAAAGTAGGATGACTATAATTATCCTCAATTCTGACTGGTGAATAGAGTGAAAAGTGACTAGAAATGAATAGTGAAATTACTGAAATATCAGTGAAAGTTTGATAACTACATGTATAGTCAAAACTGACTTTCAAAAGGAGTGAAAATGACTAGAAATCTAGTAAGATTTTTTGACTAGTTATCTAGTCACATAAAAATAACTATGGAAATCTAGTCAAAATGACTGATTATCAGTTGAACCCAGCTGACCCTTTAGCCTAGTCAGATTTGACTAGATATCAGTCACATTTGACTATACTTTTTTAAGAGTGTAGACCACGATAGGGAAGAATGAGATATATGCATGTATATTCATGCTCTATCCAACTTACATTGAAATTCAGTTAACCATTATTCAGTTACTGTAGTAACAAGCCCAAAATCAGACTTATTTGAGGCCTTGTGACCTTCGACCTTTGACAATGTAACTCGGAAATCCAATAATTTTATCATTGTCTCATATTTCATACTTGACCCAAGCTAAATCTCATTAGCCGTTCTTGAATTGTGGTAACTAACCCAAATCAGATATGCATGATGCCTTGTGACCTTTGAATTTTGACCTTCCAATTCGTAAGTTCATATGATCCTAGATTTCACAAATGAGAATACATAATACGCTGGAGAATAGTGCAAATTGAGGTCTGGAAGAAAGACTAATGCATTGGTGACCAGTGCAAATTTAGGTCTGAAAGCGAGACTAACATTGCCTATGGAAATTTGTACAGGGTCTAGTGCACTTCATAGGGTCTTAGATTTCTAAAATGGCAATAATCATTACGTAGAAAAATAGTGCAAATTGAGGGTCGGACGAAAAACTAACATTACCTGTGGGACTTTGGAAAGGTGAGGTTTAAAAGAGAAAAGAGAGACTAGTATTGCCTATGGAACATTGTGCAGAGTTTTAGTTTTGTACTTCACACAGTCTTAGATTTCTCAAATGAGAATACAATATGCTAATACGTAGCAAAATAGTGCAACTTAGTTCTGGAAGACAGACTAATATCGCCTATTGACAAAATAGCGGCTCGATGATAATGCATGAGTGATGTTCACAAAAGAAGAGTTCAGTGATCCAGATGAAATAACCATGGACATACCTCCAAAATTTAAATCGAAATGGACCAAGAAGGGACGTGAACTGGAAAAGAGAACAAGACCCCTGGGGGCACGACGCTCACCTGAGGTCTCGCAAACTCTCTATGGTACCCATAGAAAAAACATTACCGAAGTTATGTAGTTTTGGCCCTTGGAGCCTGATATCTAATGAACCAGTTGAAAAACTTTGCATCCCCTTGCCATATAGCTGATTTTGCCAAGTTAAATTAAATTCTAACATCTGTTTTTATAAAAACAAGGCACGCGCTAGTATCCTAATATTTGACTATTGACCTACTTATGTGACCTTGACCCCAATTTAACATTGAGGTCACTATACATGTAGCATCTACCATCCAAGTCAGTCACAAATGGGCCAAATACCAACCAAAGAAGAAATTTGCAGGTATATTCTATCATTTGACTTCATTTGACCTTTTACCTACATATGTGACCTTTGACCCCCAAATAACATTGAGATCCCTGTTATGCATCTACCACCCAAGTTTGGTTAAAAATGGGCTTGTGGTTAGAAAGTTACCTAGTTTGGGCCCTTATGGGCCCTTGCCTCCTGGGCACCCAGGGGGGCCTGGTGTACCATTCCAGGAACCCTATATCCCCTCCCCCTGAGGATCATTCCTACCAATTTTGGTCTAAATCAATTAATGTGAATTTGAATTATTCCCATAGGGCACTACCCCCAAACTTTTGCCCCCCCCACACTTAGGGGCCAAACGGGGCCACCCTGGGCATTGTCATGAGGAACACTAATTCAGCACATATAGAGGTATCTACACACAAAGTGGCTTAACTAAACTAATTCTGGACCTAGAGAAGATGTTTGAAAACTACCTACTTTTGGCCCTTTAGGGCCCTGCCCCTGGGCCCCCAGAAGGGCCAAGTATACCATTTCAGGACCCTTGAATCCCCACCCCTTAAGGATCATTCCTGCCAAGTTTGGGGCCAATTCCGATCATGCTTTTTGAAAAGGAATCTGGAAATGTGTAAAAGTTTAAGGCGCCGTCACACTATGACGAATTGGCATTGCGTACCGCGAACGAATTGAAAAATTTCAAATACGCACAGCATTCCCACCGATTCAATTCCGTATGGGTGAATTCAACCGAATCGAACGTACTGACAGCGAATCAAAACGAATCAAAAACGTCTCCATCATCATTTCATAACTTATCATTAACTTACAGACAGCTATCTCTAATCGAACGACTAACGAGCATTGCGTATGCTACGCGTACAGTCTGCGAATTCAAGTCGATCACATGGTGTCTGTGTGCATTTACGAACATATACTTTCTTGAACTCAACGTCATTTTGTCCCATCATTTGAGTTTGAGTATCCAATTCAACCGAATCGAACGACGACAGCGAATCAAAAACGAATCAAACGTCTCCATCATCATCTCTAACTATCGCGAGTAAACTACAACACGATCTCAATCGACGACTAACAGCCCTGCCTCACTGTGCTCTCTAAGGGCGGTTCACATGAAGAGCCTTTGCGTACCCATACGCGTACAGTCTGGCGAATC
>JZLH01S0596779.1:3716-14043 GCA_001188425.1 Eucidaris tribuloides | reverse complement strand
ACAACGATAATCACATTGGTAGTATGAGGCTTAGCAGTATTTGCTGTTAAGAAGGTGCTCATCTGTCTGTGGAGGCGTCATTGACTTAATGGCTCAGGTCATAGATTTTCATGGGAGAGAATCTCGGTTCAAATCCCGTTGCGAATTTCTTTGTCTTTGAGAAAAGACATGTCATCCACAAAACTTTTTTTCATGTGAAGGAATTAGGAATTATCACTTTCAAGCAAAATTGGTTATTCGAACGCCAGATTAAATTGTATCTTAACCCTTTGAAAACCGATTGTAAGTCATCACCATATCCTTTCTGAACATACAAAACAATATGCTTTAATTCAATATTGGGCATCCTTCCTACCTTCTTTCACCCACAAAACGCATGTACATTATTATTTTAAGCATCGTTTATGTTATTCATTTTGTAATACGTATTATCAATATTTATTTTGTCTTATGGGTTAGTACTATCATCTTTGTTTGCTATAAGCTTTATTGTGGTGTACACATTTAAATCAATTATTGTGTCCTATATAATTTATGAAATGTTTTGTAAATTTGTTGTATATGATGTGAAAATGAAACAAACCATAAATACAAATACGACATATTTGTTGAAACAGCAAGAATATGCTTGTGATAGAATACAAATTATTTTGTAAACATAGAATACTAAAAGAAAATGATTTACAGAGTACTTTAGAGATAGAAAAAAAACATGAAGTAGCTGAATACAAACATCTATATAAGAAAATGAAAAGGACAGGTTGCCATAGAAATCATAGAGTATTAAAATGGCATACTGAAATTTTGACTAATATAACAAACAGACGGAAGATGCATGTAGCACTGTGCAATAAAATGTTGAACATTCGACTATAAACATGAAATTATTGCACGCCAAGTATTAAACTTGACATAGCAGAAAACGTGAACAGTTCCATTAGGTTCACAGTTTGTCGCTGTATACTTGCGGAGCAAGAGGTCTGCCCCGTTCTAAGCCTTAAGGCCACCGCACATTACACGATTTTCGGTCGCACGACTGCCGACTTTGGATCTGAAATAAATCAGCGTGTACGAAATATAAGCGCTTTTTTATTTCGGATCCAAAGTCGGCAGTCGTGCGACTGAAAATCGTGTTGTGTGCGGTGGCCTTAACTTTGACTTGCAGTCCCCCTTTTTAATATGTGAGCCGTCACCACGATACCCTGATAAAGTCGCACAACTCAAATGTAAGGAAAGAGCCAAATATTGTAATTATAAGTAAAGTATGACAGTGAATTGTCCTTAAAAAAAATCAATAAGTTTTACGGCCTTCACATGTCGCAAAAGTTCGAATATTTATATTTTTCACCCAAAGTATTTTTCTTTCTATGTTTATGTTTTATAAGATGTGCGAATTTATCAGGGAATCGTGGTGACGGGTCTCGATTACTTTTGCTCACCCTTTATTTCGTTATTACATAAAGTTTAACCAATATTGTAATGAGCATTTCACTAGAAAAAAAAGCACCAGAGCACTTTTCCGTAAATATTTCTCAGTATGGTGTCATACACTTTTCAAATATTTATAATGATTTATCTGAAAAAATAAACTCAGGTCGACAAAGAGGTGACGATATTTTACCCACTTTCTCATTGATTACATTTCTTTGACAGCAGTATTTTTGGAATGCCGCCAATTAAAGATGTGTTTTCGTTGACTAATTTGTTTTATGCTGCCGTGGGACAACTCGTCAATCAAATACATTTCTTCCGTTCGGTTTGAGTGAACACTGCACCACGATATCAATATATTCTTACATGTCATCGCTGATCAAGTAAGCACAATAAACCGGCACTTATATTACAGCCATTCTCGACAATTCAAGCGTCAGCCTGGATTACACGATCTGAATTTCTGACGATGTTATACCCATCCACGTGCAAAACAGAGTTGCACAAACACAATTCAAGTTTGAATAAACAGTAGAAATATAGATCCGGGTATATAACATGTAGACTCGGGAGTTGGTTTAGAATTGGGTGTTGCTCTGGTCTAAAAAAATTGTTTAAAAATGTTTAAAAATTGCACAATATGTAGTATGTATTGTTATTTATGTAATTACCGTAGTGTATGGATCAAGCACATCAGGAGCTCAAACAGCGCATTAGAATATATTTGAATAGTGCTGTTTGCGCTTGATAAATTGTGTATTATTGTTATTATTATTATTATTATTATTATTATTGTTATTATTATTATTATTATTATAAACGGGATGTATGGACTTTTTTGTTCTAACAAAACAAATCAACACAAATGATTCAGGTCAAAGGGTGACTTGCCAATACGTGTTGACTTCTGTTGAAGCCTAATAATCTGCTCATCACCAGGTCACTATACTACCATACTTCACGAAAATATGCATCATATATTTTTTAAGCATTTTCCTTAATTCATTTTGCACCCTGCTATAAGCCCCACCTCTAACCAAATTTTACTCAAATTCTGCTTGCAACATTCATCATCCTGTAACATTTTTTGAGCTGAACTTTTGACAAAGTTATGTGCCTTGTCTTTCATTGTTATTGCTACATTATCTGCTGGCAATAGTGTCAAATTAGTATACAAAACCACCTCCTACAGTATTTTGAAGTATATAGCATTCGTTTGTTAGAAATTTGTCGGAAAGAAACATTTTGCAGAGAACATAATGATGCTCTTGTGAGTAAAACAAGTAGTAATAACAAAATGGGCGAATTCTGTTGTACATTATTCAGCTCAAATGTTACAGGATGCTGTCATAAACAGATTATGAATAAAGATAATGATAATAATAATAAACCATGCTTACAAAGCACATAACACATTAGATACTAGTAATCAGGATTTCCTTAGAAGCTTTTTAGTGTACAAAAATAGAAAACAAAATGTTTACCAATATAAATTTATGTTGAAAAATATATATTTATATACTGTATAGGCCTATAGGATATATGATGCATATTTTCGTGAAGTATTTTGTAACGCGGTGTTGTACAGACCAATACGGCAATATGCATTAACTGAAGTCAACAAGTATTTGCAATACAGTGACCCTTTAACATGTTTAAGTTCACACTGACGGGCTAGAGATTTATACTATGGACATTCTTTCACCGTGGATGTAAAGTTTAATCATTTATTCATCGCGATTTTGTCACCGACACCGAGGTTAACACCTCTCGCGCGACTCGTGTCAAGATACAGGCCAGATGGGACAGCTGGGAGTCACCGTGCGACAACCGTCGTAGAGACCGAATTAATCGATTTCGTCACATTAGATCTCGCTCACAGTCTGTCGAGACGATTGGGTTTCTAAGGCGGCATAATCCCGCACCTGGGGCGGAGCCAGGGTAAAATCTTAGGAAGGGGGAAATCCGTCGGGAAAATTTTAATTTTGCCGGCCATTTTTTTTATTTTACTAGCCAAACAACAAGCCAACAGCTTCCAAAAAGCGGGGGGTCACGGTGCGACAACCTTCCAAGACCGAAGTAATCGATTTCGTCACATTGGATCTCGCTCACAGTCTGCCGAGACGATTGGATTTCTAAGGCGGCATAATCCCACCAAGGGCGGAGCCAGGGTAAAATCTTAAGGGGTGGGGGCAAAATCCGTCGGATTTTTTTTTTTAATTTTTGCCGGCCATTTTGTTAAACTAGCCAAACAACAAGCCAAGCAGCTTCCAAAAAGCGGGGGAGGGGGGGGGTCACGGTGTGAATTAATCGATTTCGTCATATTGGATCTTGCTCACAGTCTGCCGAGACGATTGGGTTTCTAAGGCGGCATAATCCCGCACTAGGGGCGGCGCCAGGGCAAAATCTTAGGAGGGGCGAGATTCGTCGTGAAAATTTTAATTTTGCTGGCCTTCTTTTTTTCTTACTAGCCAAACAGCAGGCCAAACAGGTTCCGACAAGCAGGGGACAGAGAGCCGACAACGACGAAAAGCATTTTTGCCTGCCAAAATTTTTTTTCTTACTAGCCGAACAGCAAGCCAAAAAGCTTCCGACAAGCGGGGACAGGGGCCGTCGACGACGTAAAGCATTTTCTCCCTACTCCCCCCCCCCCAAAAAAAAAATATATATCTATATATACTAACCAAATAGCATCCCACAAGCCATATACGCGGTGGGGCGAAATTTTCGAAAAACATTACAATCCCCGTTATTTTAATTACTTTCGAAACAATAGGGGCGGTCGCCCCCTCTGCTCCCCCTCCCCCAGTGGCGCCGCCCCTGAATCCCACGGTTAGTCCATCCCTCAACCGCTACTGATGTTGCCACGATAGCGGATTCTCATTTGGAACATTAGAGATGAGTCGTGATTCGGAAATCGAGTAGGACAAGACACCGAAGTCAGTCAGTCAGTCACTGACCTGTCTGTTGAACATCTCTGTTGTCTCGTGCTCCCGAGTGTGTCCTGCAGCCTCCCCTGATATCCAGCCACTTTTCACTCCAAAATGTTTTGTTCTATCTCTCATTGTTTGTATGTTAAATCACAATGTAAGCAATCCTATACAGTTTCCTGTTAATTTGTAGTTTCCATCATATTTATGTGTTTTCCTGAAACAGCAGTTTATAAGCAACGTCGGTTTGATTTCAGTGTTTAACCAAATCTGTATTGTAGTGATACGGTCATTAATCGAATTCTACACTTGAAATTGTCTATCCGGTTTCAAAGTGTATTTCTGATCAAATTAAATAAACATTATTGCACTCTGACTTATTTTGCCATAAACAGTTTAGACAACCTTTTACAAGTGTGGAGCGGGAGAGAAGACAGCACGTCTTATTCACATTTTCTTGCCGTACTTTCAGATTCATTCGCTTGTTGCTTAACTGCATTTTATTGTGTTTTTCCATAAAGGTATGCGTTCTGTCCACTTAGATCAGGCCTATCTTTACCAGGGCCTAACTAAATATCATTTCGTATTGCCACTAGCGAATAGAACCAACAAAAAATAACTTTTAATTTGTTTTCAAATAGAAAAACAATGAGAGAGGGGAGGAGAGGGAGGCGTGAGCGCTTGTGCGTTCAGTATGTATGTGTGTGTGTGTGTGTGTGTGTGTGTGTGTGTGTGTGTGTGTGTGTGTGTGTGTGTGTGTGTGTGTGTGTGTGTGTGTGTGTGTGTGTGTGTGTGTGTGTGTGTGTGTGTGTGTGTGTGTGTGTGTGTGTGTGTGTGTGTGTGGATGCGTGTATACCGTATGTGTACTCGTGTATGTGTTTACTTGGGTGTTGTACAGTGTGTGAATACGCAGAAACTATTTTCTCGAAAACATCTGCGTGGATTAAAAAAATATAATTTTTTAATGCATCCATTTTATACTATACTAAATACAGAGTGAGAGACACACAGACACAGACACACCGACACACAGACACATACACACCGACACACAGACACAGACACACACACACACACACACACACACACACACACACACACACACACACAGCAGACAGCGGGACACGAGTCTACAAATACATTAGTTTCATGGTGTCGTTAAGTCGTCAAATGTCATCAATTAAGATGATGTACTGTAAAGTTACTTTAGAAGTCGTCAAACTCGAATACGACTCCAAAATGTGCCATTTCATTGACAGTCACGAAGGGTTGCAATCAGAGACGCAATGTCATATTACTTGTACAGAATTTTAGAATCCTCCGTAAATCTTGGTTCTGTAAAAGTATACAATCCGAGGTATAATTAATCACGGTTATTCATACCCACTAACCCCGTCTAAATATAAAACGTTGAAATACTGCCTCGAACATATTCCACAAGATTTACCAAAAGCACATTTGACCCGTGTGGGGACGTAATAGAAGAATCATCAAAAGCCCATTTTAAAGCAGTTGGTTTGTTACTCAGAAGTTAACAAATGCAAAATGTAAACACAAAGTAAACACAATCTCACACCCTGCCCCCTAAAATGGTAACTTAAACTTTGTTTTCATGAGAAAATTCACCTGATACATGTATACCTTGAGTTAGGAACTTACGAACTCTAGAAATGACAACTGATCAACATCATACCACGCATCATCACAACTCGTGTGCTAGTTGCATTCGTGAACAGGACGAGTAGACTTTTCAAATCAGAGTACTGAATTATATTTGAAAGCTTAGATATAGTTATAAAAGCAATGAAAATGCGTAATCGGTGTTTTCCAAACATCATTAGTTTGTTTTCAATCCATATGTATGGCCAGAGAGGTTTTTACGTAAACAAAAATGAATACGAATACTAGATCAAATATGTTGATATCCTTATAAAGTTACTGAGAGAATTAAAGTTTGAAGAAACATTTAAAACGCACATTAACTATTACTCAACATAAGGTCATTTCAAAAATGTTACGATATGTTCATGTGGAGTTATATGATATGACCTCAAGGAAGTGTATGTAACATGACACTTTGATATAAATGTCATCAAACAAATACAATTGAAAATAAAGAATCTATGAAACAATGGCCGTTCAGTTTTTGCTTCCTGGCAAATCATCACATACCTAAAGTTGTTACCAAACTGGAACGAAGTCATGGCAATTGCTAAACGCTGTGAAACCCTTGAGTCTACAAGTCCACCTATACAATACATGGATATTGCCAATGGGACCGACTGGGTTAAAGGAACTGGAGGAGCATGGAAGACACTATGAAGCATCTGTGACTACAATCACTCTCCGATTGATGTTTCAAAATGATTGATGACAGATTAAGCGATTCAAGTGAAATGTTACCAACCAACCAAAGTTGTATGAGGGGATCATACTGTGGGAACATATTTTATGTGAGCAAAAATTATGCTTACAGTCACCCTTAACATTTTGTAGAAGGATTTGAAGCAGTATGGGAAAGTATCAACTCACTTTGTAATAAATTTTATAAACAATGATTGGAAAATGGGAGGGGTACGACCAAACATTTATCACAACCCCCAAAGCTTCTTGGAATTAATAACATTCTTCAAGTAATAATGCATTCGTCTGAAGCCGTATGTCTATGAACTTGGGGGTAAAATAATATGATCAAACATTCTGTGTTCCTGAAAAAAGGGTTTAAACGAAATTGTTTTTCTCCAACACTGCTTATTATAAGCCGCTATACAAATCCCCAATCGGGGAGTCATTTGGGTATCGGCCTTAGGACTTAAGGCCGCCCAACTACTTGTTGAGGTCATTTTCTTTCAACATGTTTGGAGGCACGTAGGGATTCGAAATCACTGCAATCTCGGCTTTGACCTAGAGCGTATATTACCCCCTAAACGCTGATGACTCTCCAAGAGGAAATAAATCGTTGATATCTCTTTTGAATCTTAGCTGGTATCACTTTCCCGCCCAATGAAATATTGCTATTCGTCTTCGTTAGCGACCGGCGGCAATTTTCTCTTTTTGTTTTTGTATTTTTTCTATTTTTTCTATTATCTATTTCTCCTTAAGAGGAACCGTTGTTCATTGATTGAGTCCCCGCAGAGGATGCTAGTTAAAGTACATTGAATGTAGTGAATCCATACATGCCTGAAACAATGCCTGGATATGCAAATTGATTAAACCGTCCTGTACCTCGTTGCCCCCAATAAAAGTACTATCATGAAAGAAATGTCGTTTGCCGCAGGAACCTTACCGAGACAAAACGAAGTTTAATCATTACTCAAGAGAAAAGGCGAAATTAACGGCTTATTGGAAACATAGAAAATATAATGGTCCAAAAAAGTAAATAAATCAAACTATATAAATCTCCCTCTTTAAGTAACATGCCTGCAGCAATATATCAAATTGGGTAAGTCCTTGAGTTAAATATCAGATTATTTTGCAATATAAAGCCGAATGGAATTTTTGATCATTGTTTTCATGTTTCCGTATAATGTAAAAGATTTATTCTATACAATAATGCAATTCCGATAGTCAAATAGATATTATACTGCGTTTCATTTTATCTGAATTAAGACAAACATCGATGCCATGCTGTAACAGTGCAATTGTGGATTGTATAGGCAATATTGAGATATTTATTTATAAATTGAATATTAGATCACTTACTGGCGCAGCTAGTGTACCGCTTGAATTCTTTGCCCTATAATTGTGTCGCTTTATAACTTTTAAATATATGAATTACGATGTAATGTGATTGAGCCGCTATGCAGGATGCAAAAAGCTACCCACTTATGCACGTCTTTGATACATTATATTTGTTAAGTTACTAACATTATATGCTCTTAAAAATTCCGGGTCAAACTGACTCGGAAAAGGATCCGTTGGGGGCACACTCGGAAAAAAGTCAATTTTAACCAAATTCCGGGTCAAGGTTGACCAAAATATGAGTCAACCTGACTTGGATTTTGGTCAAACTTGACCGGGAATTTGGTTTAAATTGACCCTTTTCCGAGTGTGCCCCAACGGATCCTTTCTCCGAGTCAGACTGACCCGGAATTTTTAAGAGTGTATGCTTTGAATTTAAAGGGTAAGTCGAGCTAGCCTAGTAGCAAGCTATTCTAAATGAAAATATTTCGAGAAAGAAAGTTTGAAAAAAAAATTGTGCGTATTTTTATATGGCCAGCCGTCATCTGAGTTTATTTGTATTTTCAAGCCTGTGTTCTGTGTTTATGTCCTAACGGTCTCTAATATCCTAATGTCCTAATATCTTTTCCCACTATTTGAAGTGCAATATTACAGTAGAACGATGTCATGTGCAGACAGCTTTTATGGAAATACGTGTCAAGAATGCTATCATTTTATGTTCATAGCATTGGAAACCGTTCGCGATCAAGTTCTTTCAGACATGAATGTAGATTTAATATCGATGGCACACACACACACATGCACATACACACTCATACACAAACATACATACACACTGCATACACACATATACATACACACATACATACACATACACAATCATGCATACACACATACATACATATACATACACACATACATACACATACACACACATACACACACAAACACACACATACACATACACACATACACATACAGACATACAGCCAGAACACACACACCTACACACACACACACACACACACACACACACACACACACACACACACACACACACACACACACACACACACACACACACACACACACACACACACACACACACACACACACACACACACACACACACACACACACACACACACACACACATGTACACAAATTTATTAAGGAAAAGTATTAATTTCGCAGAAAATTGCACTTCTTTTACAAGAACGCATTCTATATAACTGGGTTTCTCAACCTTACGTTTTAGACATCAAATCTGCTGTTAACCAGTTTAGCACAGTTTTGAGTAACTAAATTTCACTGATGTAGGAATTGGTGCGAAAGCTATTATACAAATACATGTACAATAAACTACAACAGTCACAAATAGAACAGTCAAGATTGTCATTATCACCAAAACAGTAACTTCCGTTTTAGATACATGAACCTGTACCGCCGATTTTCAAATTAGTTCAGCAATTAGTACGTGTTACACATTACTTCTCTCGACTTGATTATAGTTCTAGCAATATGGAATTTACTGCTTGATTTGCACGCAGGCAAACGAGCCCGTCAATGTACATGATTTAACATGGATGATTTTCGCCATGCATGTTAACATTTTGGAATTCATCAGATGCATCGTGTATTACTACAGCCCTTCTGCTGAAAACGGGGTCTCAATATCTCAACCCTATTTCCTCAGGTTATTTATTTTATTTTATTTGTGCATTTATATATTCATATCTTTGTATTCCAGGACCACATGAAACATTTTTTCAACACAAGTTTAACACTGACAGCAAATAGTGCCGGAGCCCGGGGATCGGCTTTGAGAAATAACTTCTGTACACATGTAAAGGCTCCTTTTATTGGTTGCTGTGAACAAAAGGAGTGCAATTTAAGACACCTTATCATCCCCTTACCTATTAAGGTAAAACTTATCTGTAATAAAGTTTCAATTTGAGAACAGGATGAGTACAGTTAAAACTGAACTAGTTGGAAGACGATTCTTTTATATTTGAACGGGTTTGCGATACTTTCATAAACAATGTGGAAAACACCAAAACGGAGTTCAAAGTCTTAGCATCTTAAGTTTTTAATCGACGTAACTGTAAAAATTTTCTTTTGTATGATTCTTTGGTCTGTTCGTCGTAACAGAGAGCATACGACCGCACGATTTTTAAATTGATAACCAAAGTAGTGCGCATTTGCGTGAGGAACTCACTGGGTAGCTATCCAGTTGGGCGCTGAACTTGTTTGTCATGTATAGTAATATCTCATCGTCGAACTTC
>JZLH01S0596777.1:31319-49209 GCA_001188425.1 Eucidaris tribuloides | reverse complement strand
AATTTCTTTTTCTCAAAGTGAATGATCATGTAGAATATAGATACATGTTTATAAATCGTGAAAAAAGTCGGGCGAAAGTATTAAGTTGTAAAAGAAGTGTTCAGGTGTTTTTGTGTTGTGGCAGTTGATGATATAAAATTCCCCTAATATAAATTTGAATAGGATAATCAATGGATTTGATTTTATCGAATCCGCCTCTAGTACTCAAAAACATGCTTCAGGTTGATCATTGCGTAAACTTCTGACCATTCATGTTAATTGCGATAAATACATGTATGTTCTTTGTTATTATTTTTTAAACTATTACAAAGTTATTGCTTTGGACACGAATAATTTTTCTTTAGAAGAATAAAGTGAGAAAATTGAGTTATGCAGTAATCATTCTTGTTGTTATGGCTTCTCTTTCTTGGTGTTAGATTTTGCTATCTTTATCTTTGTGTTGTCTTTTCTTTTTTTCTTTTCTGTCTTCTTCTCAGTTTCTTTCTCTCTTCTTATTCTTTTCTTTCTTTCTACCTATTCTGTTCATCTGCATGTTGGCCTTACATCTGTTTTTTTTAAAGAAGGTAAAGGGATGTATCGCATTGACTTGTATGTGGTTGTGTGTGTGGTGTGTGTGTGTTTGTGTGTGGGTGTGTGTGTGGTGTGGTGTGTGCTGGTGTGTTGTGTGTGTTTGTTTATATGTTGTTGTGTGTAATATTATATGTGTGTGTCTATTGTTTTGTAGGTGTGCATGTGTGTTGTCTGTTTGTAGGTGTGCATGTTGTGTGTGTGTGTGCTTTGTGTGTTGTGTGTGTCGTGAATGTTTGTGTACACATATTTTTAATTATGGTCATTGTATATGTGTGTGTGGTTGTTTTGCATCTGCTGTGTACGGAAGAATGTGTCTGATCTGTTTGCAGTATGTGTGAGATACAATATATTGTACCACATGTTACTGTCTATCATCTGTACACAAATCAACACTCCAAAATAACGCCTCACCACACATATGCAGAACCACATCACTGCCATTTCACCCCATATGGTTTCTTAAATTTTACCACATTTCACTCATCAAGGTCATACCCAGAGTTTTGAGAAGGGGTGTTGGCAAATCCATATCACAAGCAAAACCAAAAACAAAACAAGGAAAACTCCAGTCTGATATTACGGGGTTGGCTTTGCCGGATGGCCTCTCGATTTATGATGTTTTAAGGCCCAGGGTTCTCAGATTGGCCTCAAGCTTCTTTGTTTGTCTTGTCCCCTGACAGAGGAAGTTTTCTAATTTGATCATCTTGGATTGTTATAACTTTACGTACTCAGTTTTGTCTTAAAGAATGTCTTCCGTCAGAGTGAATACGAAGCTGCATCCCCTTGGTATGCAATTCATAATGCTTTTTATGTTTTTTATTTTTTTTTTTCTATTTTCTTTTTTATAATTTTTTTGTTGCTGTTTTTTGATTTTTCATAATTATTGTATAATTGTTTGTTTATGTTTTTGATCTTGTTTATTCAATAAACAAAAAAAGTTCTTGAGGAAAAAACTGTTACTTATGGTGCAAATCGATGCGACAAGACAAAAAAAAAGAGTCGGGTCATCAGTTCAAAGTGCAAACTATTCATTTGTGCAATTAAATTGGATGAGGCAAGTCATCAAGTCCGATATGGAAAACAATTTTCTATGGTGCAAATTGATGCAAAATCAACAAAACAAAAACAAAGCGATCTTCTAAGTGGTCGACGGAAAACTTTATGCTGCAAATCTGATGTGACAAGCAAAAAAACAGTTACACTCACAAAAATGATGTCTAATCTATCCTTGTCTATTTTTTCCTTTTTGTATAAGGGGGGGGGTGTTGAACACCCCATTAGTCCCCCTCCCCCCCCCCTCACTGCACCTATGTCACTCATTCCGTTGGTTTCTGATCATAAAAATCAAGACAAAAAGCCTCATTTCTTTGTGCGTTTTTGAACTTTAGACAGCTTTCTCTTTGCCAGAAGGCTAAAAAGAGAAGTAGTGCAGAAAACACAGGCTTGTCGCTGTCTGGCACTGGGTATGTACAACTGTACGACCAGACCACGCATGACTGAGTGTTTGTCTGTTATGTATGATATGGCTGACCTGGTTTGAAGTTACCTTCCAGACTGTCTAGACTTTTAGGCCTACATTTGATGTATATGTATGTGCTAAGATTAGCACCCAGTTTCTCTGTAATACATGAATGTGAAATTCATTGAAAATCTGATTACAGAAAATTGAAATCAGTATATTTGGAAACATTGAATATCAAAATTTGTGGTGAACATCAAATAATAGTATAAAACAATTCCCGAAGCATGGATTTGGGCTTTGTTGACTTGATTGTATTTTACAGTATTATAGTGCAATTACAATTGGCTCTTATATAACGCATTCCAGTTCCAAAACAATTAATATAATCTGGTATCTACGAAACTAGCTTTACAAAAATAAATCAACTTTGGCTCATTGAAAAGGTAGATATCCCATGTATTTGTTATCATGTTAAAGCATCCATATCTTTTCCTCTCTGTTGAATGTTGAACAGTTTTTGGAAAAGAAGATTTGGTTACCCAAGGATATGCACATCAGTTAATTTCCATCCCTCCTGGTAGCTATTACAGAAGGTGCATAGTCTGATCAAATAACTATTTTGGTAAACTTTCCCCTCAATATGTTTTATTCTGTTCTTATATGTGTGGTATTTTTTTTAAATCAGATGCAAATGCAACAGTACTTATTCCATATCAAGGAAAATGAGGACATTTTCATGTATTTTTTTGGAGTATCTTCCTGAACTGTTCCTATCCAAGTTCATAACTGTGTTACAGGTGACACTTAAAGGCAAAGTTCACCCTGATATCAAGTTGGTTTTGATAAAAGTAGAAAAATGAGAGAAACATATTAAAGGTCAGTGACATGATTGGGAACACTTGAAAATGCCACAAGAATCAAATGAGTTGAAATATATACCAACTATACACTAGCAGGAGTGGATCTCCCACCTGGGAGGATTTGTCTGTAATTTGTTTACTTAAGGAGAATCAAGCATAAACATAGGAGTATCTTAATTTTTTCCAGGGACGATAAAAATACCCCCCCTAGAGAGCCACACAGCAGCTTTCCGTGCTATGAGTGATATTGACATTGTTTATTTTAGAATGAGTCAACGTTTAACTACAAGATTTTCACAGGAGAATCCTTGCATAGTTTACTTGATTCTAGAGTAGTTTCAGCCCAAGTTGAGGACTACCCCCAATCATGTCATTTACCTTTAATGAAAGTTTGGCTAAAATCCTGCAAAGAATAACAGCGTTATGAAGTTTCACAGTTTCAATTTTGTGACGTCACATGCGAGCAGCTGCCCATATGTCATGTAATATAAATTCCATAAATTGTCATTTGTTAATGCTTTATGATAATCGAATATTTGGGGGGTTTTTCATAGAAGGCAGTATGAAATCTTTCTGATCATATATTGAATGCACAGGTAAAATAATTTTCAAATTTCTGAGAAAACGGCACTTTATAGAATTTATTTCACATGACATATGGGGAACTGCTCGCATGTGACGTCACAAATTTAAAACTTTAAAATTCCATAACTCTGTTATTCTTTGATGGATTTTCGTAAAACCTTCATTAATATGTTTCTCTTACTTTTCTGCTTTTATTAAAACCAACTTGACGTCAGGGTGAACCTTGCCTTTAAAAGACTGTAAATGATTTTCGCTTATCACATTTTGATGACCTTTAAAAAGACGGTTCGCAGATTAAGGAGAGTACAAGAACCTTTTCAAGTGCAATTTATAGAAATGGGGGCAAGCGTAGGATACCAAATTATAACGAAACAGAGATAGAGATCATCTTGTGATGGGTTGCTCCCCTCCCATCCTCTTCCCCCCCGTCCTTCATCCCCCTTCATTCCAGGCAAATGGCAAGTTACTTGGAATGGAAGCAGAAAAAACTAATGGGAATTTCAAACATATCAGTAAAAGTCAACAGATATCGGGCAAATACAAAACATTGTTACTATCATCAAAACTTGGAAACACTGTGTTGCTGTATGTGAACTACCTCAATAAAATCACTATAGATTTGCATTTTTTCTGAAGAAGCATGTGTGGTACCAATGTACATTATGTTCAATGAAACACACTTTGTATATTTCCTTTGTTAAAGCCCAGGTTTAGTTTTGGGGATTTCCTTTTTATTTGAAAGCTTTATGCCCAATGGTCACATCACACCAATAACAGACTCTGAATGTCTTTCATTTTTTTACTATTAATTAATAAAAAAATCTCGGGGGGGGGGAGGGGACCCCCGAGATTTTATGGGGTACCCCGGGCGATTTTCGACTATATTTTACAATGTAGCATCCAAAGGCTTAATAAGGTGTTAAGCAGTTAAGGTTATCCGAGTTATACCTCATCAGAAAAAGCAGAGTCAGATCTTTCTGATGAGGTATAATTAAAGTATTTCAAACACATATGTACAGTGTATACAGCCAATTAAGTTTAGGAAAAAATGGTGATAGTATGGGTACAAAACGAATGGAATAATGTGCACACTCAACTGAATGTCATGTTATTGATAAGTTGGTAATGGCATTACAAACTGTTTAAAATTCATGTCTGTATGTACTTGTCCAATTTTTCTCAAATTTTCACTCGTCTATTTCTCTGATTATTTAACTCTTCTTCACAATAAATTGCTATCACACTGAAATTCTGTGCATCAATCAGTGGCCAAAGTGTAATGGTATCTACTGTGATTTTGTGGGTCCAGTAAAACGCCATGAACGTTGTGGATATTCTGTTGGGTTTGTGTCCTTATGGCGGGCACGTGACACAGAGTATTAGCATTGTCTAGCACACTTCACAGATTACCATATCACACAGTGAAATTTGCATATTGTGTCATTGTAGAAGCGTCATTGTCGAGTAATTAGGCAAATGATCAGAACGCATCCTTGAAATGTCTGGTTTCTTAGATTAGTCTGAAAATGGCAGGATTTTCTGCATTTACATATTGAGTCTTTACAACCACGAGTACATCAACACAGACGGAGATTAATTTGACAACTTCCACTTGAATTTAAAGAACAAGAATCAGAATGGATTTTGCATTTTGCAAGAATAGTGATAGACTTCAACTTGTCATCTAAAATTTACATAATATATATTTATATATAAGTTATCCATTTGTTTTCTCTACGAATTAAATCAAGAATTTGTGTGAATTATTTCAAATTCATGTGTCATTGCCTTTTGTCTTTGTGTTGAGTGCCTGTGTGTGTGTGTGTGTGTGTGTGTGTGTGTGTGTGTGTGTGTTGTGTGTGTGTGTGTGTGGTGTGTGTGTTGTGTGTGCTGTGTGTGGTGTGTGTGTGTTGGTGTGTGTGATGTGTGTGTGTGTGTGTGTGTGTGTGTGCTGTGTTACATTGTTGTATGAATGTTGTGATGTGTGTGTATGTGTGTAGTGTGTGTGTGTGTGTGTGTGTGTGTGTGTGTGTGTGTGTGTGTGTTGTGTGGTTGATTGTGTACTGTGATATATGCATGTGTGTGTGTGTGTCTGTGTGTGCAAAGTTTAGTCTTTGTGTGTATCTACATGTACACAGTTTATGTTTATGAGAGAAAGAGAATGTGTGTGATCGTATGCTTATGCACATTTATGTTTCATGTATGCATTAATAACAGAGGATACAATTCCATGACCCCACCCTAGCTTGCACTGGATTACATAAATACCCTCAGATTTCCAAATTAAGTGAGATTCCAATCAATTATGTCCAGTCCTGAACAAAAAGTATGCATCGTACCAGCAAGAAGTAATGCCACACGAAACAAAAGTCCCCGATCACACACATTTCCACCCGCCAGTATAGATTCCAGTCTAATTAAATCTACCTACTGGTATTCATGAATCAATCACACAATTGATGTTGTCAACAAATCTCCCCAATTGTACTTATTTATCGTCTCATGAAAGACATCACAATGTCATCTGTTATCATTCAATCCCATCTATTCTTACATCTGAACAACTGCCAGGGCTGCCACTCAAAATTTTAATTTTCTTCTACGCCACATGCATATTTTCCCCTTAAAAAATCCACTTTTCCCCTACGAAACAAAACAACCTTATTCATTGCAAGAGATTTGTTGTAATTTAGGAAGTTGACATTGTGATCACCTCGATCTGCACGTGTTATGGTTTTCGTAATTAATGATATACATGTAGTGACCAACTTGGACAATGGATTTACCCAAATAATGTCTACAAACGAATATATATGGGAGTTCTTAGAAAATCTTTGAGGATATAAGAATATTTTTTTGAAAATTGTCAAAACTTCATACAAACCATCAAAAATCCCTACTTTCCACTACAGAATGTCATTTTCCCCGTAGGGATTCCCTACTCCCTACGGTTGGCTAAAATTCCCTACAGTAGGGATTTTCCCCTATGAGTGGGAGCCTTGACAACTGCTACTTGGATGTTGTCACCTAGCCATCACTATCCATTTATGTACCCATTTTGTATACTTAGCCACTCGGTCATGCATGTTCAGTCCATTCACGATGAAAACCATTCATTCAAAAAGCTGAGCTTTTATTGGTGGTCCATCCAAATATCCATCATCCCATATGTATCCGCTTAGCATCCATTATCCATTTATTTGAACTATCCGTTTTAACTTATCCCTCAACTCCATTGACCTTTGTACATGTGTGTGTCCACTTTAATTTATATATCCATTTATGTGAATACTATCCATTTTAACTTGACTTATCTCTCAACTCATTATTGACCTTTGTATGTATTCACTTTAATTTTTATCCATTTATATGAACTATCCATTTTAACTTGATTTAACTCTCAACTCATCATTGACCTGTGTTGGAATCCATATTCATAATACCGATCTGTCCATGAAATTATCCATTCATTCACTACAAATAATTATCTGTCACATGGTATCCATTGTTCTTTAATCCATCCATTTACTTCTTTATCATTGGGAATGGTATACTTGTGCTTCCAAGTTCCAACACATCTGTTATCCCTTCATGTTATCCATTTATCCTCTTGCCTGTTCGTCAATATTCCCAGAAATTAATCAAGTGATCCTATTTATCATTCAGTAACTAATCAATCTATCAGCTATCCATTGAACTATAACCATTTGTACAGTATGTCTAACCAGTGATTCTGCTCCATTTATGACAATTTATTTCAACTCCACTCCTGATCATGTACCCAATTTCTCCCCAAATTTATCCATATATCCACAATTTCACTTCACATTATAAAGTTTTGAACTTTCCCATTACACAAGACAGAAAGACAGACACACACACACACCCACCTACATAAAAACACACAAATAGTCTCACAAACATCACACACACGCGCACACACACACACGCACGCACGCACACACACACACACGCACGCACGCACGCACGCACACACACACGCACGCACGCACGCACGCACGCACACGCACACACATATATATACAAACACAGTCTCTCTCAAACATACTCAGTGCTGAATCATCATCACTTCATACATGCTCTTACAACTCCTGCAAGAACTCTCTGAAATAAATAAAAGTAAACAAGTATCTTTATATATTCACAAAATGTCCACCGATTTAATTTAATTCAACAACAAAAAACATGAAGACATTTCAAAGAATCTGAGTCCATTAATAATGTTATATGTAACAATACATCAATAACTTAAAGCAACATAAAACATGGACATACAGGGTTTTTAGTAAAAAGAGAATAAACCCACAAATATAACTTTTGACCACAAAAAGAAAAAAAATACAGTTTATAGGTAGAGTGTTCATGAATGTTGCAAAAAACAATGTGTTCTACAACTAGTCTGTGTACGGAGACAATACATCACATTCAAATATAAATAATGGATACATTTTAGTAACATTTGCTAGAAATCAAATAATTATGTTAACATTCTTTAAGCAAAGTGAGAGAGAAAGGACACACAACATTGCAGACACAAAGAAAAAGAAATTATCCTTTCAGTATTGCTTCAAAAAATTTGGTTTCCCTGCTCGTTTCTTACATTACCAGAATAATTTAAAAAATACTCTCGGCCACATCACATACAAGTCACATTGCATTTCTTTGTTTTAACATCTCATCACTAGACAATATTTTGTTTTCCAGATTGAGAACATTACATGGCAAGTTCACAGAGAATTAGTATTCGTTAATTTGATTCAAATTGATTGTGATTTAAAAATTCCACGAAATACTCACTGTCCACAAATGTGTTTTGTTCCAAACAAGTTATAAATACCAATAAAGTGAAATTTTAAATTGAATAAATGATTGTACTTTTCAGGATTTCATGTTTGTTTTGTTTTGTTTGTTTGTTTGTTAGTTTAAGTACCATCATATTCCAAATCTATTGTGGCTACAGACAACATTTGAGCAGTGACGTACAAACCAACGTACATGTGCTCCTTCACGAATATCAACAAAAACATGTTTGGCCTCAGTGGTTTCAGTGTGATAATATTGCACAGTGTGTAAGTGGGCAGCCATTTCGCTCACGGTTACGCATGATTCAATCGTTGCCATGGAAACTTGTGACAAATGCCTCGCAAGACGATTACCGACTACATTCATTGTTATCACATGTATAAATAGCACCATTTGGAAGGTTGTAGGTTATATTCATCGATAGAAAAAGGTCAGATATTAGCAAAACAGTAATACCTAGTTTATGAAACCAAATCTAAGATAAGACTGTCCAGTTGCCTAATCAGTGAATTATTAAGATTTTTCAAACTCCACGCTTACTGTGCTTTCGAGTTTGTCTTTACACTTACAAATATAAATATAAAAAAACTTACACTAACTGTATCATGTTTGTATAAAAACATTTGTTACAAAAATCTTACCGTGTGTATGACAGGCAGTTTAATACATGTATGGCGCAATGAGTGTAACACACTTGCATGTATGTGGGTGTTACAAAAATATGAATTGCATACATGTACATACTGTAATATTTTCCAAAAAACCTACATCGAAAAATATCTAATGGTTCAAAACAGAAATGGATAGGGGACTCTGAGTTGTAATGTGGATACTGGTTTTAAAAATACAAGGAAGGTGTTACAACGATGACTTTGTACTTTGAAAGTACACATACATTGTACATTTATATGCACTCAATATCAAATATGGTGAGATACAAATTACAATACAGTTTAAATGGGCTTAAGTTCTGTTACTAGACATGCAAGAAACCACACAGATTTTAAGGCAGAAGTGATGGAAATATGATGCATTATTTATCGTATCTTACTCCTAAAAGTTCAGTCTCCTTCATAACTTTATCTCGCATGTATCTTACAAGTACTGTTTTTAGTTTTAAAATGGTAACTGGTGCTACGCCATGTTAATTAATATATATAATATATATATTAAATACGCAGATGATGTACACACATTTGGAATAGGCATAAACATGTTGCACAGTGTCTGAATTGCAGCATTTCACGATACATTTTAAAAATCTGTTGCAAATTCATCTGGGAGAAATCTTATGACTTAGTGATCATGATTTTGAAAGTATCCCTCTATAAACTTTGAACATTTGTGTTCATTTCCTCGACTTGAATACCATATGCCTTGTTTCGTTTGAATTTTTTTTTTTAGTTATCACTTGGCAATTGGAGCGGCAGAAGATTTCAAATATTCCAGGTAGTTAAGAATAGCAAACATCTTTTTGCGTCGAAGTATCCTACGTGTAGAATTAGTATAAATTCAATACCCTCAATCTTAACTTGGGATGTTGCAGTCAAATTATTTAGGAAATCACACACTTAAATTCAATTTGATATTGAAATGGCCTTGTCCATTTTGAAATTAAATACTCATTTGTTAAGGCTCATATTCTCGAGCTGTAACCTATGACCTTGGGTCAAAGTTCACACAGCCATGTTTTCCCAATACACCCCAACTTGGGCAGTACATAGCAGCATATATTCATGTCATAGATTAAACGCACGCTCACACACAAACACACACACACACACAGAACTTTACTTACATACATTATAAACAATATTGACTCTTCTATTTTTAAAAAAGTTCATATTTCATCATTAGAAAAGAATCTCAACGCCACGATTTTCCTCTTTCTGAGCAGACAATACAAAGCTTTTCCTGCACAGCTCTTGAATCTAGGAAATACTTTTGATTATCCTGTATCACAGTTCTACTGGATGTTTTCAGTGTTGAATAAATATCCCTGGTAAGATACATGTATGTTAACCACTCGCGATGTTAGTATTTGTCCAAATCACGAATTTGGTTCCTTTCTCGCAACTTCCAACGCTGAATCAATTTGGTAATGTTCATTTCCCGAATCAGAAGACACTGCAGGCATGGTGTACTTTGACGACAAGGCAACAATAGTGCGCCATCTGTTGGGGAAGCCGAGTACAACAGTGGGTTTATTTCAAATCTTCAGCGTAGAGTGCCAGTCGTTAGCGATCGAGGCAGACCCTGATAATTCAGCTAGGCACAGATCGGTGGTTGATGGCAGTCGTCTCGCAACCAATCCCAAAATTAATCTCTCTGAGTTGCACACTTAAAATCACAAAATCATTCTCCTCATGTCCTTCTGACTTGGCGTAGACACAGCGTATTCCACGTTCTACGCGAACAGATTGTCGCAATGATGATGAAAAAGAGGCTTTGGTCGGCGCTCTTCCGAATGTTCTTGGTCTGGCGTCTACCGGACAAAAGCGTAAGAACGACGAAGAATCCAGGACGGATATTTTGACTCTGATATATCTATATATTATTGGTCCATTTGTGTTCTTGGCTAATGTTTCACTGGTAGAGGAGGTATCGCTTCACCATTGTCGGTAGTGGAAGTTGATAAATGTGCTCTAAGTGTTCTTTGCCGACTGATACTCGAACGCATCGCCTGCATAGATCCTGAAGTGGAAGAGGTGATGCTGCAGAAGAGAAAACAAAGAAGTAGAAAATAAACATTTAGCATACTTGAATGTGATCATTTGAAAATAAATATCTCATTTTTCCAGTAGATTGCATCACATTTTTATATCTGCACTAGTTCTCTAAAGTCAACAAAATTCCTCATGATGAAACAAAGCACGAAAAGATACATTTGATTATATAAATCCGAGTACTACATGTAGTTAATGTTATCATATGACGATCAATAATATTGAAGGCTGAATGTTATTAAGAAAACACATTAAACTTGATATCTCCATACTTTGCCTCCTTTGTTTATATGTTTTGTAATTTTCATTTACATCAGTAGTGTTATGACGTGCTATGTATGTCAGTAAACACCAAGTTATACACGAATTACATTATGATTATCCTCAACAGAACATTTTTCTTTGTTCAGCAAATGTTACCACATAAATTTATAGGTCATAGGTCTAACAGATTTGCAATATTCGCAAAATGGATTCATTTACATCTACGCACATATGTAGTGTTGCTATTCTGGGAGGAAAGCGGGGATATTTTCATTCAAGGCAGCGTCTATTTATGAGCTAATCGTCTATCCACCAACAACAGATGTATACGTCACTACGCTTCTGCGTAATAGTGCCGTCTACCTACATGCATATACTCCTTCAATTCAATATCCAGTGCTCCACGATAATTGAATGGTTAGTGAAATTATTTATGAGGACTGAGAGTCTGTGTTTTCTTCCCCGAATATGAATCGAGTAACAATACAGAACATTAAAGGGCCTATCCATCAACAGACGACCACAGGCGTCACCTTGTAATGTTCGACGATGTCTGTTTCTCGCAGACCCAGTCACACGGTCGTTAAGCCACGCTGACTCACGCAGTCGTGACGACCAAAAATAGACGGAGGGGGAAACGTGCAAGGCTAACGCCTCTCATCAAAAGGAGACTGCAAACAAGTTTTTTTTTTTTTAATGAGCAACATTTTCCTCCATATTCTCGGTTGGATGACGAGCTGCTGATCTGTACTTTAAAATCGGCGTTAATCGAATTTTGATCTGAAGCCAGGATACAAAGTTGATGTTTAGCCATTCTGTACCGATTTCAATTGAGTTTTCAACGTGTACAAGCATATGTTTGAAAGAATCCTGCATCTCTGGTTGGCATTCAAATTGACACAGACTAGTTCCTCCTAAAAATGAGCCTTTGCTCATTGTTTTTGTTTGTCGCATCCATGGCTGTATGTGTATGTGTGTGTGTGTGTGTGTGTGTGTGTGTGTATGTTTGTGTTTGAGTGTTTTGTGTTCAATATGCGGTACAGTGTACATACACTTACAATTCTCACTGAAAATTCTGCTCTACTCTATACACTACAGCCTAACACAATAACTTAGAAATTGGATTAAATTTGAAGGATGAACTATTGTGCCTCGTTATAAAGATAATAATTGGAGCATAATCAAGAAATCCCCCTTTTCTTTCAAATTTGGCAAAAGCTTGCATAAATAATGTTTGTATAGCACATATACATGTACATACATGTACAGTACACGTACAAACACCCTATTTTTATTGTTCCTTTGCATGCAACAGATATTCACAAATACACAGTTATTTAACTTTACTGGGAGGCAAATAATTGACTTGTCTACAAATGAGAGACATTATTTTACTCAAAAGACACAAAATATCACGTCATCATAAAAAATTCAAAAAGCCTAAATATGAAGCTTGAGCATCTTGCAAAAAAATTGATTTATGGCAATTGAAGTATTTCTTAACTTCAAAATTTGGGAGACTCAAAAAAAAAGTAATATGAGACCACTACAATGTCTCCAAAACAGATTGCAAACTTTGTCACATACAACTGCAGAGAGTTGTCTAAATTCAGCACATTATACATTATTTATCCATATGTTTTGAGGCTGAAGGAAGTATCCATTTTAGGCAACTTCATCCTTGCCAAGACTTTTTGGGGGGGAACTTCCTTTCTTGATATGGCTGTCGTCCCTTATCTGGGTCTAGGCGTAAAGATCAATTTGAATTACACATCAAGTGCAGGGAAGCCTTTCGAGACAGAGTTACAAAAACGGGAGGCTTTAGTTTTCGTCCCTACTTGTCTTGATGTGAAGCGAATACTAAGAATAGGACACGTGGAAATGCGTAAATCAATAGCACACCCAAGCACCGACACAAGAGTTCAGGATTTAATCATTTAATCATTCGGATGCCTTTTCACCCTGATTCACTTATCTCTAAATTCCGGCAAAAGTTGCAGAGTCTACGTATTGACTGCGCATGGATACTGTATCTCCACTACACGTGTATGTCATAGATATGTTCATGTAAACATGCACCCCAAAGATGGCACATTTTGTGCCAGTATCGCCTTTTTCCAGGAAACAGACTCGGCCCTGAAATGGGCCGATATCGACGCAAAACATGAATCTGTGACGCATGTACTATCATTTACTGTTTATGTGTTGACACTTCAACCCAGTAACCAGATCTTTGTTTTCATTCTGTGCACTTACTAGCGCATTTCGGTGTTTAAAAGTTAATTATCTTTCGTAAACAGCCACGGCGAGGCACTATTATTAATCACATTTCAAGGAAGAAAGTACAGCGTACCACTTCCAGGTGTAGTACAAGGAAACGATAAATGAATATAATCATTTCCTTGTATACATCCTTTCTCCTCAAAAAAGTTTTGAAAAGTTTTGTATAAACTCCAATTTTCTCAAACTCCAACCTTTGTCATGAACATTATTCTGTGAGAACATGCAATAGTGATGATTTAGTTCTGTCCTGAATTTTAAACTCTTCATTGTTCCTTGTCACAAACTAATTCTCAAATAGCTCGCTGCAGGGGTCACCAACTTTAATGTTGTACTTGTGCTTTGATTGATGACACTGATGCAGCCATTTAGCATAGTCATTGCACGTTAACCCCCTCCACACCATGGCAGGAGAGCTCCATTGACTTTGCATGTGATATTGTGAGTGTGATAGTAAAAGGTTTAAGCCATTGTTTCTATGATTCTGTAGTTTCCACAAAGCAAACCAATCTGCGCCCAGGAGGTGAGAAATATTGGAAATGTGCTACACTCTACTTCCATTTTTAGATGTACAGACAGCTGTAGTGTAAGTGGACACATTAAGCACTTCACTCGCTCAAGAATAATTAAGCTTGATCAAAGATATTTTTATCTCACAAAAATTAATAGTTGTAAGAGGTCGCACAACTACAATACTTACGTTCAAGTCCTCCAACGTATTTCAACGTGATTTCACAGTGTCCCCATACGGCGCTCACAATCGGGAATATTTTCTTTCCCTTCAGTCCACGGAATGCAATACCCAGGAATTGGTCATTGGCAATAAAACTAAGTGTACCCTCATCCATGTCCAGTACCATCTGAAAAGTGTCCGGTACGGTGAAATTGTCTGAGTTTCCGACAAGGGGATATTGATGTCCTGTTTGTGTTTGGAGTCGTGGAAGAGCTTCTTGCGACCCACGTCCCAGCCCCAGACTCCGCGTTACTACCCACTAACGACTGATATCCGACACAGTGCAGGGGAGCGTTCACTGTCGCTATGCCCACGACGGCGTGCGTGCCCCTCTGCCTCGAATTCCATGTCACCTCGAATACGTGCAGTCCCCGTGTGAAACCGACTTTGCCGCGAATACAGTCCGTGCTCTGTGCGACCGGATGTCTGTGGAACGTGAGCGGATCGTCCTCCTTGACGAAAATGTTCAACGACCTGTCCTCCTCGTTCCACGCATACTTCTGTTGCGTCTCCTTATCGGCCGCGGGCATGTCTAACAACGTGTCCAGCCTGTTCGGCTTCTGGAGGTCCCCGCTGTAAGTCAGCTCGCGATGCAGGGACTTAAAAGACGGCTCCCTGGCAATCTGCTTCATGCCGCCTGACACTTTCTGACCCATGACCACCGACCGACTCATGCAATTTCCCGCCGTTTTGGCTACCTGTCGCAACAAATCGTTGTTGTCCGACGACACTGCCCCCGGGTCACGTATGCTGCCTGCCACCACAAGCGACGCAGCTCAACTCTCCTCCGCGAAGACTCGCAGACTCACTGAACGCCGAATCGTCGCACTGCTCATATGTCACGGTTAATCTCTCTAAATCCTGTTTACGTTCTCGCACCCGTTCATCTAAATCTGGAACTCCTTAGTCTGAGTCAATCTGCAAAGATAAAATAGAAAATAGGCTGCTATTAGCATTCAGTCCAAAAGGGAATGATCAACTATATGTTGTATATCAGCAGAAGTTCATGGTTGATGCTCAAAATACAAAGATTCAACAACTTAGTGTTTATTTTGAAAACATGAAAAGGACTTATACAACTGTTACTGTTTTGACAACATAACATACAACAGCTGCTTCTTTATCAACACAACATACATGTATTATAGTGTGCACATCTCGAACACCCACAGCATGCGTGCCAAAGTGGCCACAGATCAAGAACGAAAACAAAATGATGTAGACGGGCAAAGAGTCATACAAACAACTCAAAACACTGGGAAGTTTTCAATTATAATTCTAATTTGTGCAAGAGACAACACTTGCATTTTAGTTGTTGGTGTCTATACCATGTAGCTATGTCCATTGTCATACCAGGGAGTATCTAACAACTCCCTGGTCATACAGCACACAATCTCAAAACTTGTGACAAGCACATACATGTACATTTAAGGACTGCACTCAGCTTTGTGCATGAAATTCACTGTCATAAATTTGTTACAGGTCACAAGTTAGGAGTCTTGTGACTTCTACCAATATTATTAACATGTGTCATTAGTTTTTATATTCTTGCTTTGTGAAGACAATGAAGTCAAAACCCTTTGTGTCCGTTATTTTCCCATCAAATGTTACAGCTCAACTTTAAGTTACAATTAAGTTATATTTTTCTAGGTATGGCACACAAACTTGGCAAGACTGTTTATATTCTTTGGATGAGCACAACACAGATTGCATTGTTGATGATTACCAAGACAGAGAGATCAAAACTCATTCATTCACTTTCACTTCAATATCAATTAATTTTACCCTGTGGAACTAGTTTGACAAAGAAATGAAAACAATAAATACTTTGTAACAACATGCTTGCAAAGTATGTCTAAAGAAATGTTTTTTGTAACCAAAATGTGCCCTTCCAGATTATTTCCCCCCTTTCAAGACCGTGTTTTGTCAACTCTCGTAATAATCCAACTTGAGATGACCTCTCGAGTTGGCCCTGGACTGGGGTGGCAAGGCTTCTTCTAGGCCAGGACTTCTCTGAAACTCCACAACAACCTGGCCACGATGAGAGCTCTAGGAGGGGCCAAGGAGGATGGGGAAATGGGTTAAACTGGAAGATTTGAACATCCACGGGAAATGACCCAGCAAAGAACGACAAACAGGAAAACTCACCAGCTCTTTGTTAATTTGCACCTCATTAAGACGAAAAAAAAAATGTTGGGTAAAAGAGGTGAACTCATTCTTAGTAAGAACAGGAAGTTGGTGCTATTCTAATTAACATGGGTAATTGTGTTTCGATGTATAGCAGAGGTGATCAAAGGAGATGTTTCTATTGTCTGACCTCTTTTTCTTTTGATGTAAGTCTTCTTACAATCTGTCTTAATCATGCAAATCTCAGTGGTAAAATTAGGGGGTACCCTTTTAATCTTCTGAGGGTAATTCAATGTGCTCCATTGCTGTTTTTCTTTGTGACGTCTCTGTTTGTGGTAACTGGAGCCTTTGTGGCTTAGCCACTTCCCCTTTATCCTACAGACTATTCTCAAGGAAGGTCACATTATTTTGGCAGGAAGTTACGTGGACAAAGAGACATTCGAAAGAAAAAAAGTTCAGTTCTTTGAACTTAAATGTAAGACATACTAATAGTGCAATCCAACTTCTGTTGACTGATTTTTAACACACCTACTTAGACAAATGAAAGAATGTATTCCTTTCCCTACTTTCTATTTAATCAATACAGTTTAGTTAATCTGTCATCACCGCAACCCACCCCAACCCTTCCAGCAATTTCATTAAACCTATACCAACAACGACAATATCAATAAAAATCAAGCTATAAACACAATGCGTAGTTAGTGATGACATCACATCATTTGTGTACAAAGGTAATTGACTACAATGCAGCATTCCATGCAAGTGGTCGGTTCGTCATCATAGCGTTCTCAGAATCCAAACGTCAGAAATGGACAAAAGAAACAGATACCTTTGTTATGACACACTCTCACTGTGAGATAGGTCGTACGCACATTGCTGGATACATGTAATATTTTCTATGAGTTTACACACGACCCAGCCCACTTTATTGATCGAGCATAATCAACGGTCGTATTATACACCCAAATTCCTTTGCTGTACCATATCTGCGATTGATGTTTCATGTTTACGACCGCTAAAATAATTTGACATCAAGACGATGATCCACCCGGCATCTTTGAAGATGATCCCCTGTTTGCTCGAGACAGGTGCCTACTCCCACCCCTTGGCTAGAATGGATCGATCCAATCGTGCTTTCTCGGCAACAGCCAGAAGGGGATTGTCCAGGAAAGCGAATCAATGATTCAGGGAACTCACCACACACGTCATACTCACTTGTGAGGTACACACACCTATGTTATGTATGAGTTGCATAGTTCACCAGCAGTATAGCAGTGTGATACAAAGACTCATGATGGTGATAAAATGTAAATGGCAATACAACACAATGTGTGTTCCACTGTTGGTACTAGATACCACCCTCAAATTGTGTACAGTACTATGATCCTTGAATGGTTATGGCCATAATCTTGTTCACTTGACCTCCTCTGAAATCTGGTAACCCCCTTTAATAAAAAAA
>JZLH01S0596777.1:6459-31294 GCA_001188425.1 Eucidaris tribuloides | reverse complement strand
AATTTCTTTTTCTCAAAGTGAATGATCATGTAGAATATAGATACATGTTTATAAATCGTGAAAAAAGTCGGGCGAAAGTATTAAGTTGTAAAAGAAGTGTTCAGGTGTTTTTGTGTTGTGGCAGTTGATGATATAAAATTCCCCTAATATAAATTTGAATAGGATAATCAATGGATTTGATTTTATCGAATCCGCCTCTAGTACTCAAAAACATGCTTCAGGTTGATCATTGCGTAAACTTCTGACCATTCATGTTAATTGCGATAAATACATGTATGTTCTTTGTTATTATTTTTTAAACTATTACAAAGTTATTGCTTTGGACACGAATAATTTTTCTTTAGAAGAATAAAGTGAGAAAATTGAGTTATGCAGTAATCATTCTTGTTGTTATGGCTTCTCTTTCTTGGTGTTAGATTTTGCTATCTTTATCTTTGTGTTGTCTTTTCTTTTTTTCTTTTCTGTCTTCTTCTCAGTTTCTTTCTCTCTTCTTATTCTTTTCTTTCTTTCTACCTATTCTGTTCATCTGCATGTTGGCCTTACATCTGTTTTTTTTAAAGAAGGTAAAGGGATGTATCGCATTGACTTGTATGTGGTTGTGTGTGTGGTGTGTGTGTGTTTGTGTGTGGGTGTGTGTGTGGTGTGGTGTGTGCTGGTGTGTTGTGTGTGTTTGTTTATATGTTGTTGTGTGTAATATTATATGTGTGTGTCTATTGTTTTGTAGGTGTGCATGTGTGTTGTCTGTTTGTAGGTGTGCATGTTGTGTGTGTGTGTGCTTTGTGTGTTGTGTGTGTCGTGAATGTTTGTGTACACATATTTTTAATTATGGTCATTGTATATGTGTGTGTGGTTGTTTTGCATCTGCTGTGTACGGAAGAATGTGTCTGATCTGTTTGCAGTATGTGTGAGATACAATATATTGTACCACATGTTACTGTCTATCATCTGTACACAAATCAACACTCCAAAATAACGCCTCACCACACATATGCAGAACCACATCACTGCCATTTCACCCCATATGGTTTCTTAAATTTTACCACATTTCACTCATCAAGGTCATACCCAGAGTTTTGAGAAGGGGTGTTGGCAAATCCATATCACAAGCAAAACCAAAAACAAAACAAGGAAAACTCCAGTCTGATATTACGGGGTTGGCTTTGCCGGATGGCCTCTCGATTTATGATGTTTTAAGGCCCAGGGTTCTCAGATTGGCCTCAAGCTTCTTTGTTTGTCTTGTCCCCTGACAGAGGAAGTTTTCTAATTTGATCATCTTGGATTGTTATAACTTTACGTACTCAGTTTTGTCTTAAAGAATGTCTTCCGTCAGAGTGAATACGAAGCTGCATCCCCTTGGTATGCAATTCATAATGCTTTTTATGTTTTTTATTTTTTTTTTTCTATTTTCTTTTTTATAATTTTTTTGTTGCTGTTTTTTGATTTTTCATAATTATTGTATAATTGTTTGTTTATGTTTTTGATCTTGTTTATTCAATAAACAAAAAAAGTTCTTGAGGAAAAAACTGTTACTTATGGTGCAAATCGATGCGACAAGACAAAAAAAAAGAGTCGGGTCATCAGTTCAAAGTGCAAACTATTCATTTGTGCAATTAAATTGGATGAGGCAAGTCATCAAGTCCGATATGGAAAACAATTTTCTATGGTGCAAATTGATGCAAAATCAACAAAACAAAAACAAAGCGATCTTCTAAGTGGTCGACGGAAAACTTTATGCTGCAAATCTGATGTGACAAGCAAAAAAACAGTTACACTCACAAAAATGATGTCTAATCTATCCTTGTCTATTTTTTCCTTTTTGTATAAGGGGGGGGGTGTTGAACACCCCATTAGTCCCCCTCCCCCCCCCCTCACTGCACCTATGTCACTCATTCCGTTGGTTTCTGATCATAAAAATCAAGACAAAAAGCCTCATTTCTTTGTGCGTTTTTGAACTTTAGACAGCTTTCTCTTTGCCAGAAGGCTAAAAAGAGAAGTAGTGCAGAAAACACAGGCTTGTCGCTGTCTGGCACTGGGTATGTACAACTGTACGACCAGACCACGCATGACTGAGTGTTTGTCTGTTATGTATGATATGGCTGACCTGGTTTGAAGTTACCTTCCAGACTGTCTAGACTTTTAGGCCTTACATTTTATGTATATGATCGTGACTAAGATTAGCACCAGTTTCTCTGTAATCATTGAATGTGAATTTCTATTGAAAATCTGATTACAGAAAAAATTGAAATCAGATATATTTGGGAAACATTGAATATCAAAAATTTTGTGGTGAACATCAAATAATGTATAAAACAATTCCCGAAGGCATGGATTTTGGGCTGTGACTTGATTTGTATTTTACAAGTATTATAGTGCAATTACAATTGGCTCTTATATAACGCATTCCAGTTCCAAAACAATTAATAAATCTGGTATCTTACGAAACTAGCTATTTACAAAAATAATTCAACTGTTGCTCATTGCAAAAGGTAGATATTCCCATGTTATTTGTTACTCATGTTAAAGCATCCATATCTTTTCCTCTCTTTGAATGTGACAGTTTTTGGAAGAAGATTTGGTTATCCAAGGATATTGGCACATCATTAATTTCCATTCCCTCCTGAGTAGCTATTACAGAGGTGTCATAGTCTGATCAAATAAACTATTTATTGTAAACTTATCCCTACAATAATGTTTTATTCTAGTTCTTAATATGTGTGGTATTTTTTTTATAATCAGATGCAAATGCAACAGTACTTTTTGATTTCCATATCAAGGAAAATGAGGACATTTTCATGTATTTTTTTGGAGTATTCTTCCTGAACTGTTCCTATCAATGTTCATAACTGTGTTACAGTGACACTTAAGGCAAAGTTCCCCTGATATCAAGTTGGTTTTGATTAAAAGTAGAAAATGAGACGAAACCATATTAAAGTGTCAGTGGACATGATGGCGAACACTTGAAAATGCCCACTAATGAATCAAATGATTTTGAAATATTAATACCAACTATTACACTAGCAGGGTGGATCTCCAACCTGGGAGGATTTGTCTGTAACTTTGTTTACTTAAGGAGAATCAGCATAAACTAGGAGTATTCTTAATTTTTCAGGGCGATAAAAATTACCCCTTAGAGAGCCACACAGCAGCTTTTCCGTTGCTATGAGCTTGATATTGACAATTGTTTAATTTTCAGAATGAGTCAACGGTTTAAACTACAAGATTTTCACAGGAGAATCTTGCCATAGTTTACTTGATTCTAGGGAGTAGTTTCAGCCCAAGTTGCAGGGACTACCCTCCATCATGTCATTTACCTTTAATGAAAGTTTGGCTAAAAAATCCTGCCAAAGAATTAACAGCGTATGAGTTTCACAGTTTTCAATTTTGTGACGTCACATGCGAGCAGCTGCCATATGTCATGTATATATAAATTCCATAAATTGTCATTTGTTAATGCTTTTATTGATATCGAATATTTGGGGGTTTTCATAGAAGGCGCTATGAAATTCTTCTTGATCATATATTGAATGCCACAGGGTAAATAATTTTCAAGATTTCTGAGAAAACGGCACTTTATTAGAATTTATTTCCACATGACATATGGGGACTGCTCGCCATGTGACGTCACAAATTTAAAACTTTAAAATTCCATTAACTCTGTTTATTCTTTGATGGATTCGTAAAACCTTTCATTCTAATATGTTTCTCTTACTTTTCTGCTTTTATTTAAAACCAACTTTGACGTCAGGGTGAACCTTGCCTTTAAAAGACTTGTAAATGATTTCGCTTATCACATTTTGATGACCTTTAAAAAGAGCGTTCGCCAGATTAGGAGGTACATAGAACCTTTTCAAAGTGCATTATATAGAAATTGGGGGCGCGTAGGATTACCACAATTAGTAACGAACAGAGATTTAGAGATTCATCTTGTTACTGATGGGTTGCCTCCCCTCCCATTCCTCTTCCCCCCGTCCTTATTCCCCCTTCATTCCAGGCAAATGGCAAGTTACTTTGGAATGGAAGCAGAAAACTAATGGGAATTTTCAAATATTCAGTAAAAGTACAACAGATATCGGGCAAATACAAAACATTTGGTTACTATCATCAAAACTGGAAACACTGTGCTTGCTGTATGTGAACTACCTCAATAAAATCACTATGAGATTTGCATTTTTTTACTGAAGAAGATGTGTGTACCAATAGTTACTTTGTTCAATGAAAACATCACTTTGCTATATTTCTTTGTTAAAGCCCAGCGATTTTTAGTTTTGGGGATTTCCTTTTTATTTTGAAAAGCTTATGCCCAACTGGTCACATCACACCAATAACAGGACTGCTGAATGTCTTTCATTTTTTTACTATTAATTAAATAAAAAAATCTTCCGGGGCGGGGGGGGGGACCCCCGAGATTTATATGGGGTACCCGGAACAGCGCGATTTTCGCTATAATTTTTACAATGTAGCATCAAAGGCTTAATACAGGTGTTAAGCAGATTAAGGTTTATTCCGAGTTTACTCATCAGAAAGAGCAGGAGTCTGATCTTTTCTGTATGAGGTATAATTAAAGTATTTCAACACAATATGATACAGTGTATACAGCCAGATTAAGTTTAGGAAAAAATAGGTTGATAGTATGGCGTACAAAACTGAATGGAATAATGTGCACACTCAACTGAATGTCATAGTTATTGATAAGTGGTAATGGCCATTACAAAACTGTTAAATTTCATGTTCTCGCTATGTACTTGCCGTCAATTTTCTCAAATTTTTCATCGTCTAATTTCTCGATTATTTAACTCTTCTTCACAATAAAATTGCTTATCACACTTGAAATTCTGTGGCATCAATCAGTGGGCCAAAGTGTAATGGTATCTACTGTGATTTTTGTGCGTCCAGTTAAACGACAGTGAACAGTTTGTGGATATTCTGTTGCGGTTTGTGTCCTTATGGCGGGCACGTGACACAGAGTATTAGCATTGTCTGCCACAAACGTCACAGATTACCAGTATCACACAGTGAAATTTGCATATTGTGTCTATTGTAGAAGCGTCATGTCGAGTAATTAGCAAATGATCAGAACGGCATCCATGAATGTCTGGTTTCTTAGATTAGTCTGAAAATGGACAGGGATTTTCTGCATTTACATATTGAGTCTTTTACAACACGAGTAATACAACACCAGACGGAGAATTTATTTGATCAACTTCCACTTGATTTTTAAAGAACAAGAATCAGAATGGATTTTGCATTACAAGACATACGTGATAGACTTCAACTTTAGTCATCTAAAATTTTACAATAATATAATATTTATATATAAGTTATCCATTTTGTTTTCTTCTCGAATTAAATCAAGAATTTGTGTGAATTTTTCAAATTCATTGTGTCATTGCCTTTTTTGTCTTTGTGTTGAGTGCCTGTGTGTGTGTGTGTGTGTGTGTGTGTGTGTGTGTGTGTGTGTTGTGTGTGTGTGTGTGTGGTGTGTGTGTTGTGTGTGCTGTGTGTGGTGTGTGTGTGTTGGTGTGTGTGATGTGTGTGTGTGTGTGTGTGTGTGTGTGCTGTGTTACATTGTTGTATGAATGTTGTGATGTGTGTGTATGTGTGTAGTGTGTGTGTGTGTGTGTGTGTGTGTGTGTGTGTGTGTGTGTGTGTTGTGTGGTTGATTGTGTACTGTGATATATGCATGTGTGTGTGTGTGTCTGTGTGTGCAAAGTTTAGTCTTTGTGTGTATCTACATGTACACAGTTTATGTTTATGAGAGAAAGAATGTGTGTGATCATATGATTATGCACATTTAATGGTTTCATGTATGCATTAATAACAGAGGATACAATTCCATGCACCCCACCACTAGGCTTGCACTGGCATTACCAAAATACCCTCAGATTTCCAAATTAGGAGATTCCAATCAATCGTGTCCAGTCTGAACAAAAAGTATGCATCGTACCACAAGAAGGTTAATTGCACACGAAAAAAGTCCCCGAATCACACCACATTTCCACCCGCCAGTAATAGATTCCAGGTCTAATTAAAATCTACCTACTGGTATTCATGAATCATCACACAATTGATGTTGTTTCAACAAAATCTCCCCAATTGTACTTATTATCGTCTCATGAAAAGACATCACATATGTCATCTGTTATCATTCAATATCCCATCTATTTTTACATCTGAACAACTGCAGGCTGCCACTCAAAATTTTAATTTTCTTCTACGCCACATTGCATATTTTCCCCTTAAAAAATCCACTTTTCCCCTACGAAACAAAACAACCTTAATTCATTGCAAGAGATATGTTTGCTAATTTTAAGGAAATTGTTGACATTGTGATCACCTCGATCTGGCGTGTCTATGGTTTTCTAATTAATTGATATACATGTAGTGACCACTTGACAATTGGATTTACCCATAATAATGTTCTACAAACGATACTATATGCGGAGTTCTAGAAAATCTTTGCAGGATATAAGAATATTTTTTTGAAAATTGTCAAACTTCATTACAAAACCATCAAAATCATCCTACTTATCCACTACAGAATGTCATTTTCCCCGTATGGGATTTCCCTATTCCCTACGGTTGGCCTAAAATTCCCATACAGTAGGGATATTTCCCCTGATGAGTGGTGAGCCTATGAACAACTGCTACTTGGATGTTGTCACCTAGCCATCACTATCCATTTATGTACCCATTTTCGTATACTTTTAGCCACTCGGTCATGCATGTTTTCAGTCCATTCACGATGAAAACATTCATTCAAAAAAGCTGAGTTTATTGGTGGTCATCCAAATATCCATTCATCCATTTATTGTATCCGCTTAGCCATCCATTTATCCATTTATTTGAACTACGTTTTAACTTATCCCTCAACTCCTTGACCTTTGTACATGCTTGTGTGTCCACTTTAATTTTATATATCCATTTTTATGTGAAAATACTTCCATTTTAGACTTGACTTATCTCTCAATCATTATTGACCTTTGCTATGTAATTCACTTTAATTTTTATCCATTTTATGAACTATCCATTTTTAACTTGATTAACTTCTCAAACTCAATTCATTGACCTGTGTTTGGAATCCATATTCATAATACCGATCTGTCATGAAATTATCACTTCAGTTCACTACAAATAATTTATCTGTCGCATGGTTATCCATTGTTCTTTAATCATTCCATTACTTCTTTATCTTGCGAATGTATACTTGTTGCTTCAAGAAAAAAATTCAACACATCTGTTATCCCTTCATTGTTATCCATTATATCTCTTGCCTGGTAATACGCCATGCGCAGCTCTTATTCCACCTCTCAAGGCCCAGACCGCCCCGAGCGGAATTACACCAACAAACGATCCGAGACTCATGTGTCCAGTTCAAGATAGACTGGACGACCGCAAGGTGCGTTCGGTTCAATTATTCCCAGAAATTAATCAATGTGATTCCTATTTATCATTTCAGTAACTAATCAATCTATCAGCTATCATTGAACTATAACCATTATGTACAGTATGTCTAACCAGTTGATTCTGCTCCATTTTATTGACAATTTTTATTTTCAACTCCACTCTGATCATGTACCAATTTCTCCCCAAATTTATCCATTATTTATCCACAATTTCACTTCACATTATAAAGTTTGAACTTTTCCATACACAAGACAGAAAGACAGGACACACACACACACCCCCCCCTACATAAAAACACACAAATAGTCTCACAAACATCACTACACACGGACACACACACTACACGCACGCACGCACACACACACACCACGCCACGCACGCACGGCACGCACACACACACGCACGCACAGCGACGCACGCACGCACACGCACACACATTATATATAAAAAACACAGTACTCTTCTCAAACAATACTCAGCTGCTGAATCATTATCACTTCATTACATGCTCTTACAACTCCTGCTAAGTATACTTCTCTGAAATAAATAAGTAAAACAAAGTATCTTTATATATTCAACAAAATGTCACCGATTTAATTTATTCAACAAACAAAAAAAACATGAAGACATTTCAAAGAATTCGCAGTTCTTAATAAGTGTTATTTATGCTAACAATACATCCATTAACTTAAACACATAAACATGGACATACAGGGTTTTAGAGTTAAAAGAGAATAACCACAAAATATAACTTTTGACCACAAAAGAAAAAAAATCTAGTTTATAGGTAGGAGTGCTTCATGAATGTTGCCAAAAAACAATGTGTTCTACAACTACGTCTGTGTACGGAGACAATACATCACATTCAAACTATAAATAATGGATACCAATTTTCAGTAACATTTGCTAGAAATCAAATAATTATGTTAATTCTTTAAGCAAAGTGAGAGAGAAAGACACACAACATTGCAGACACAAAGAATAAAGAAATTATCCTTTCAGTTATTCTTCAAAAAATTTGTTTCCCTGCTCGTTATCTTACATTACCAGAATAATTTAAAAATACTCTCGGCACATCATCATACAAGTCACATTGCATTTCTTTGTTTTTAACATCTATCACTAGAACAATATTTGTTTTCAGATAGAGAACAATTACATGCGCAAGTTCACAGAGAATTTAGTATTCGTTAATTTGATTCAAATTGATTTGTGATTTAAATCACGAAATACTCACTGTCCACAAATGTGTTTTGATTCCAATAAAGTTATAATATACCAATATAAAGTGAAATTTTAAAATTGAATAAATGATTGTACTTTTCGGATTTCATTGTTTGTTTCTGTTTTGTTTGTTTGAATGCCTCCTGGACTCTAGCGCTCGTTTGTTAGTTTAAGTACCATCAATATTCCAAATCTATTGATGCTACAGGGACAACATTTAGCTAGTGACGTTACAACCAACACGTACATGTGCCTCCTTCACGAATAATCAACAAACATGTTTCTGGCCTCAGTGGTTTCAGTGCTGATAATATTGCACAGTGTGTAAGTGGGCCAGCCATTTCGTCACGGTACGCATGATTAATCGTGCCATGGGAAACTTGTGGGACAAAATGCCTCGCAAGGACGGAATTACCGACTACATTCATTGTTATCACTGTATAAATTAGCACCATGAAGGTTGTAGGTTATATTCATCGATAGAAAAGGTCAGATATTAGCAAAACAGTAAATACCTAGTTTATGAAACCAAATCTAAGTAAGGACTTCAGTTTGCCTAATCATGTGAATTTTATTAAGATTTTTCAAACTTCCACGTTTACTGTGCTTTCGAGTTTGTCTTTACACTTTACCAAATTAAATATAAAAAAACTTACACTAACTGTATAATGTTTGATATAAAAACATTTGTTTAACAAAAAATCTTAGAACCATGTGTATGACAGGGCAGTTTAATACATGCTATGGCTTCAATGAGTGTAACACCATTGCTGTATAGTGGCGTGTAAAAAATATGAATTCATACATGTACACTACTGTCAATATTTTCCAAAAACCTACATCAAAAAATATCTCAATGGTTCAAAACAGAAATGGATACGGGGACTCTGAGTTGTAATGTGGGATTACGGTTTTCAAACAATACAAGGATAAGGTGTTACAACGATGACTTTGTACCTTTGAACGTACACATACATTGTACAATTTATATGCACTCATTTATTCAATATGGTTGATGATACAATTTACAATACAGTTTAAATGGGCCTTAAGTTCTGTACTAGACATGCAAGAAACCACACAGATTTTAGGGCAGAAGTGATGCGGAAATATGATGCATTATTTATTCTATCTTACTTCCTAAAAGTTCTAGTTCCTTTCATAACTTCTATCTCGCATGTATCATTACAAAGTACTGTTTTCTAGTTTCTATAAAATGGTAACTGGCTGCTACGCCATGCTTAATTAACTATATATAAATATATATATTAAATACGCAGGATGATGTACACAATTTTGGAAATAGGCATAAACATGTTTGCACAGTGTCTGAATTGCAGCATTTCACGATACATTTTAAAAAATCTGTTGCAAAATTCATCTGGGGAAATCTATGGACTTAGTGATCAATGATTTTGAAAGTATCCCTCCTATAAACTTTTAGAACATTTGTGTTCATTCCGTCGACTTGAATACCATATGCCTGTGTTTCGTTTGAATTTTTTTTTTTTTAGTTTATCCACTTTGGCAATTGGCAGCGGCAGAAAGAATTTCAAATATTCCAGGTAGTTAAAGAATAGCAAACATCTTTTTTGCGTTCGAAGATATCCTACGTGTGAATTAAGTATAAATTCACATACCCTCAATTTTTTAACTTGGGATGTTGCAGTACAAATTATTTAGGAAATCACACACTTAAATTCAATTTGATATTGAAAATGGCTTGTCCATTTTGAAATTAAATACTCATTGTTAAGGCTCATATTCTCGCAGCTGTAACCTATGACCTTTGCGGGTCATAAGTTCACTACAGCCATTGTTTTCCCAATACACCCAACTTGGGCAGTACATTAGCGCATATATTATGTCATAGTATTAAACGCACGCTCACACACAAACACACACACACACACAGAAACTTTACTTACATACATTATAAACAATATTGACTCTTTCATTTTTAAAAAGTTCATATTTCATCATTAGAAAAGAATCTCAACGCCTACGAATTTTCCTCTTTCTTGAGCAGACAATACAAAGCTTTTCCTGCAAACAGGCTCTTGAACTTAGGATAATACTTTTGATTATCTGTATCACAGTTCTACTGGATGTTTTTCAGTGTGAATAAATAATCCCTGGTAAGATACATGTATGTTAAACACTCGCGATGTTAGTATTTGTCCAAATCACGAATTTGGTTCCTTTCTCGGCAACTTCCAGCGCTGAATCAATTGGTAATGTTCATTTCCCGAGATCAAGAAGACACTGCAGGCATGGGTTGTACTTTGACGACATGGCAACAATAGTGCGCCATCCTGTTGGGAATGCCGAGTCAACAGTGGTTTATTTCAAATCTTCAGCACGTAGAGTGCCAGTCGTTAGCGATCGTCAGGCAGACCCTGATAATTCGGCTAGGCCACAGATCGGTGGTTGATTGGCAGTGTCTCGGCAACCAATCCAAAATTAATCTCTCTGAGTTTGCACACTTAAAATCACAAATCATTTCCTCATGTCCTTTCTGACTTTGCGTAGACACAGCGTATTCCACGTTCTACGCGAACAGATTGTCTGCAACATGATGTATGAAAAGAGGCTTTGGTCGGCCGCTCTTCCTAATGTTCTTGGTTCTGGCGTCTACCTGACAAAAGCGTAGAACGACGAAGAATCCAGGACGGATATTTTGACTCTGATATATCTATATATTATTGGTCCATTTGTGTTCTTGGCTAATGTTTCACTGGTAAGTGATGGTTATCGCTTCACCATTGTCGGTTGGAAGTGATAAATGTGCTCTAAGGTCTTTGCCGACTGAATACATCCGAAGCGCATCGCTGCCTAGATCCTGAAAGTGGAATGGGGATGATGTCAGAAGAGAACAAAGCAAGCTAGAAATAAAACATTTAGCATACATTGAAATGTGATACATTTAGAAAATAAATATCTCATTTATTCCAGTAAGATTAAGCACACATTTTATATAATCTGCACTAGTTTCTAAAGTTCAACAAAATTCTCATTGATGAAACAAAGTAAAAACACGCAAAAGATACATTTGAATATATATTAAATCCGAGTACTACATGTTCAGTTAATGTTAATCATATTGACGATCAATAATTATTTGAAGGTGAATGTTATTTTAAGAAAACCCACATTTAAACTGAATATCTCCATTACTTTGCCTTCCTTTGGTTTATTATGTTTTGTAATTTTCTTTACGATCAGTGCTAGTGTTTGATGACGTGCTATGTATGTCAGTTAAACTAAGTTATTACCCGCATTACATTATGATCTATGCCTCAACAGAACATTTTTCTTTTGTTCAGCAAATTACCACATATAATTTTATAGGTTCATAGGGTCTAACGATTTGCAATATTTCGCGCAAACATGGATTCATTTACCATCTACGCACATATGTATGTGTTGCTATTCTGGAGGGAAAGCGGGTGATTTTTCTTCAAGGCAGCGTTCTATTTATGGGGCTAATCGTCTATCCACAACAACAGATGTATTACGATCACTACGCTTCTGCGTAAATAGTTTGCGTCTACCTACATGCATATACTCTTTCAATTCAATATCCATGCTCCACGATAATGGAATGGTTAGCTGGAAATTATTTATGAGACTGAGGAGTCTGTGTTTTCTTCCCGAATATGAATCGAGCTAACAATACAGAACATTAAGTGGCCCTATCCATCAACAGACGACCCTACAGGCTCACCCTTGTAAATGTTCGACGATGTCTGTTCTCGCAGAACCCGTCACACGCGTCGTAAGCCACGCTGACTCACGCAGTCGTTGACGCCAAAAATAGACGGAGTAGGGAAACGTCTGCATAGGCTAACGCCTCTCATCAAAAGGAGACTGCAAACAACTATTTTTTTTTTTTATTAATTTGAGCCAACATTTTCCTCCGTATTCTCGGGTTGGATGACGGAGCTGTCTGATCTGTACTTTAAAATCGCATGTTAATCGAATTTTGATCTGAAGCCATGAGATCAAAGTTGTATGTTTAGATCTGTACCGATTTCAATTGACGTTTTCACGTTGTACAAGCATATTTGAATAGATTCCTGCATCTCTGGTTGGGCATTCAAATTGGACACAGACTAAGTTCCTTCCTAAAAATGAGCTCTGTCATTGTTTTTGTTGTCGCCATCCATGGCTGTATGTTATGTGTGGTGTGTTGTGCCTGTGTGTGTGTGTGTATGTTTGTGTTCGTGAGTGTTTTGTCTTCATATATGCCGGTACAGTAGTACAATACACTTACAATTCTCTATATATAAATTCTGTCTACTCTATACACTACAAGCCTAACACAATAACTTTAGAAATTGGATTAAATTTTGAAGGATGCACTATTGTGCCTCGTTTAAAGATAATAATTGGAGATAATCAAGAAATCCCACTTTTCTTTCAAATTGGACAAAAGCTTGCATAAAATAATGTTTGTATAGCACATATACCATGTACATACATGTACATCACGTACAACACCCTATTTTATTGTTCCTTTGCATTGCAACAGATATTTCACAAATACACAGTTATTTAACTTTACTGGGAGGCAAATAATTGATTGTCTACAAATTGAGAGACATTATTACTCAAGACACAAAATATCACCGTCACATAAAAAATTCAAAAAAGCCTAAATATGGAAGCTTGGAGCATCTTGCAAAAAATTGAAAAATTTTATGGCCAATTGAAGTTATTTTCTTAACTTCAAAATTTGGGAGACTCGCAATAAAAAAGTAATTATGAGACCACTACAATTGTCTCCAAAACAGATTGCAAACTTTGTACATACAACTGCAGAGAGTTGTTCTAAAATTCAGCACATTTATACATTATTTTCCATATGTTTTTGAGGCCTGAAGTAAGTATCCATTTTAGGCAACTTTCATCCTTGCCAAGACTTTTTGGGGGGGGAACTTCCTTTCTTTGATATTGGCTGTCGTCCCTTAATCTGGGTCTAGGCGTAAAGAATCAATTATTGAATTAACATCAAGTGCAGGGAAGGCTTTCGCAGATCAGAGCTTACAAAACGGAGAGCTTTAGTTTTGTTCCCTACTTAGTCTTGATGTGAAGCGAATTACTAAGAATAGGCAGTGGAAATGGATAAATCAATTAGCACACATTTAGCACCGACACAAAAGAGTCAGATTTAATCATTTAATCATTCGGATGCCTTTCACCCTGATTCACTTATTCTCTAAAAATTCCGGCAAAGTTGCAGAGTCTAACGTATTGACTGCGCCATGGATACTGTATCTCCACTTACACGGTGTTATGCTCATAAATATGTTCATTGTAAACATGCACCCCAAGATGGCCACATTTTGTGCTCAGCATCGCTTTTTCCAGGAAACAGACTCGGCCCTGAAATGGGGGATATCGACGGCAAACATGAATCTGTGAGCATGTACTATCATTTTACTGTTTATGTGTTTGACACTTCAACCCCAGTAACCAGATCTTTGTCTTTTCATTTTCTGCTGCACTTACTTAGCGCATTTCGGTGTTTAAAGTTAATTATCTTTCTTTAAAACAGCCACGGCGAGGCACTATTATTATACATTTTCAAGGAAGGAAAGTACAGGTAACCACTTTCAGGTGTTTAGTACAAGGATAACGATAATGAATATAATCTATTTCCTTGTATAATCCTTTCTCCTCAAAAAAGTTTTGAAAAGTTTTGTATAAACTCCAAGTTTTTCTCAACTTCCAACTTTGTCATGAACATTTATTCTGTGAGCAAACATGCAATATAGTGATATGATTTTAGTTTCTGTCCTGGAATTTTAAACTCTTCATTGTTTCCTGTGTCACAAATAATTCTCAAATAGCTCGCTGCAGGGGTCACCAAACTTAATGTTGTACTTGCTGCTTTTGTATTGATGGACACTGATGGCCAATTTAGCATAGTCATGCACGTTAACCCCCTCCACACCATGCAGGAGAGCTCCATTGATTGCATGTTGATATTGTGATTGGTGATAGCTTAAAGGTTTTAAGCCATTGTTTCTATTGATTCTGTAAAGTTTTTCCACTCAAAGCCAAACCAATCTGCGGCCCAGGAGGTGAGAAATATTGGAAATGTGCTACCTCTTACGTTCCATTTTTTAGATGTACAGACCGCTGTCGCCCTGTAAGTTGGAACACATTAAGGCACTTCACTCGTCTTCAAGAATAATTTAAGCTTGATCAAAGATTTTTTATCTCACAAAAATTAATAGTTTGTTAAGAGGTCGCACAACTACAATCTTACGTTCAAAGTCCTCAACGTTATTTCAACGTGGATTTACAGTGTCCCCATACGGCGTCACATCGGGAATATTTTCTTTCCTTTCAGTCCTACGGAATGCAATACCCAGGAATTGGTCATTGGCAATAAAACTAAGTGTACCCTCATCCATGTCCAGTACAATCTGAAAAAGTGTCCGGTACGGTTGACTTGTCGATGTTTCCGACAAGGGGATATTGATGTCCTGTTTTTGTGTTTGGAGTCGTTGGAGAGAGTTTTGCGACCACGTCCCAGCCCACGACTCCGCGTTTACTACCCACATAACGACTGATATCCGAACACAGTGCAGGGAGCCGTTCACTGTCGCTATGCCACGAGGCGTGCGCTCGGCGCTCTCTGCCTCGAATCTCCACGTCACTTCGATATACGTGCCAGTCCCCGTGTGAAAACCGACTTGCCGCGAATACAAGTTCCGTGCTTGTGCGGACTGGATGGTCTGTGAACGGTGAGCGGATCGTCCTCCTTGACGAAAAATGTCAAAACGGACCTGCTCCTCCTCTGTTCCACGCATACTTCTGTTGCGTTCTTATCGGCGCTGGGCATGTTAACACTGTGTCCAGGCCTGTTCGGTTCTGGGAGGTCCCCGCTTGTTAAGTCAGGCTCGCGATGCTAGCGACTTAAAAGACGGCTACCCTGGCATCCTGCGTTCATGCCGCCTTGACACTTTTCTTGACCCATGACCACCGACCGACTCATGCAATTTCCCGCCGTTTTGGCTTACTGTTCGCCAACAAATCGTTTGTTTGTTCCGACGACACTGCCACCGGTTCACGTATGCTTGCCTGCCACCACAAGCGACGCAGCTCAACCTCTCCTTCCGCGAAGACTCGCAGACTCATGAACGCTTGAAATCGTCGCGCCACTGCCTCATATGGGTCAACGGTATAATCTCTCTAAATCCTGTTTACGTTCTCGCACCGTTCATCTAAAATCTGCGGAACTCCTTAGTTCTGAGTCAATCTGCAAAGATATAATAGAAAATAGGCTGCTATTTAGCATTTATTCAGTCCAAGGGAATGATCAACTATATTGTTGTTATCAGCAGATTAGTTCATGGTTGATGCTCAAATACAAAGATTCAACAAACTTAGTTGTTTATTTTGAAAACATGAAAGGACTTATACAACTGTTTACTGTTTTGACAAAAATAACATACAACAAGTGCTTCTTTATCAACACAACATCAGTATTAATAGTGTGCCACATCTCGGAACACTCCACCAGCATTGCGCTGCCAAAGTGGCCCACAGATTCAAGAACGAAAACAAAATGATGTAGACTGGGCCAAAGAGTCATACAAACAACTCAAACACTTGGGAAAGTTTTCATTATAATTTCTAATTTGTGCAAAGAGACAACACTTGCATTTTAAGTTTTGTGGTGTCTATTACCATGTAGCTATGTCCGATTGTCCATACCAGGGGTATCTAACAATCCCTGGTCATACAGACACAATCTTCAAAACTCTGTGGACAAGCAAATAACATGTACATTTAATGGACTTGCACTCAGCTTTGTGCATGAAATCACTGTCATTAAATTTGTTACAGGTCACAAGTTAGGGAGTTCTTGTGACTTCTACCAATATATTAACATTGTGTCATTAGTTTTTATATTCTTGCTTTGTTGAGACAATGAAGTTCAAAACCCTTTTGTGTCCGTTATTTTCCCATCAAAACTCGTTTTCTCAACTTTTAGTTTACAATTAGTTATCATTTATTCTACGGTATGGCACCACAAAACTTGCAAGACTGGTTTATATTCTTTTTGGATGAGTGACAAACAGATTGCATGTTTGATGATTCCAAGCAGAGAGCATCAAAACTCATTCATTCACTTTCACTCAATATCAATTAATTTTACCCTGGTGGAACTAGTTGACTAAGGAATATGAAAACAATAAATACTTGTTAACAACATGGCTTGCAAGTATGTCTAAAGAAATGTTTTTGTAACCAAAATGTGCCCTTACCAGATTATTTCCCCCCTTTCAAGACCGTGTTTTGTCAACTCTCGTAATAATCAACTTGAGATGAACCTTTCTGAGTTGGCCCCTGGACTGGGGTGGCAAGGCTTCTTCTAGGCCAGGACTTCTGAAACTCACAACAACCTGGCCACGATGAGAGCTCTAGGGAGGGCCAAGTGAGGATTGGGGGGGAAATTGGTTTAAACTGGAAGATTTTGAACATCCACGGGAAATGACCAGCAAAGAAACGACATAACAGAAAAATCACCAGCTCTTTGTTAATTTGCACCTTCATTAAGGACGAAAAAAAAAAAATGTTTGGGTAAAAGAGTGTGAATATTCTTAGTAAGAACAGGAGTTAGTGCTATTCTAATTACACGTGGGTGATTGTGTTTCGCATTGTATAGCAGAGGTTGATCTAAAGGAGATGTTTCTATTGTCTGACCTCTTTTTCTTTTGATGTAAGTCTTCTTTTCAATTCTGTCTTAATCATGCAAATCTCAGGTTGGTAAAATTAGGGGGTACCCTTTTAATCCTTCTGAGGCGTAATTCCAATGTGGCTCCATTGCTGTTTTTTCTTTGTGACGTCTCTGTGTGGGCAACTGGAGCCTTTGTGGCTTAGCCACTTCCCCTTTATCCTACAGACTATTCTCAAGGAAGGTCACATTATGTTGGCAGGAAGTTATGTGGACAAAGAGACATTCGAAAGAAAAAAAGTTCAGTTCTTTGAACTTAAAATGTAAGACATACTAATAGTGCAATCCAACTTCTGTTGACTGATTTTTAACACACCTACTTAGACAATTGAAAGAATGTATTCCTTTCCCCTACTTTCTATTTAATCAATACAGTTTAGTTAATCTGTCATCACCACAACCCACCCCAACCTTTCCACCTATACCAACAACGACAATATCAATAAAAATCAAGCTATAAACACAATGCGTAGTTAGTGATGACATCACATCATTTGTGTACAAAGGTAATTGACTACAATGCAGCATTCCATGCAAGTGGTCGGTTCGTCATCATAGCGTTCTCAGAATCCAAACATCAGAAATGGACAAAAGGAACAGATACCTTTGTTATGACACACTCACACTGTGAGATAGGTCGTACGCACATTGCTGGATACATGTAATATTTTCTATGTGTTTACACATGACCCAGCCCACTTTATTGATCGAGCACAATCAACGGTCGTATTATACACCCAAATTCCTTTGCTGTACCATATCTGCGATTGATGTTTCATGTTTACGACCACTAAAATAATTTGACATCATCAAGACGCTGATCCACCCGGCATCTTTGAAGATGATCCCCTGTTTGCTCGAGACAGGTGCCTACTCCCACCCCTTGGCTAGAATGGATCGATCCAATCGTGCTTTCTCGGCAACAGCCAGAAGGGGATTGTCCAGGAAAGCGAATCAATGATTCAGGGAAACTCACCACACACGTCATACTCACTTGTGAGGTACACACACCTATGTTATGTATGCGTTGCATAGTTCACCAGCAGTATAGCAGTGTGATACAAAGACTCATGATGGTGATAAAATGTAAATGGCAATACAACACAATGTGTGTTGGACTGTTGGTACTAGATACCACCCTCAAATCGTGTACAGTACTATGATCCTTAAATGGTTATGGCCATAATCTTGTTCACTTGACCTCCTCTGAAATCTGGTAACCCCCTTTAATAAAAATAATAAGGTCATTCAAACAAATAAGGCCAATCCTTTGTTGTTGGACTTAAAACCTTTGCACACACCCCTCTCCTACACCCCACCTCCTTCATCAAAAAGGAAAAAAAATAGAAGCAATGGCCACCTAGTCAGTGCTATTGTTCTGTTCCCTTGCTGGTTGGCAAACAAGTTCATGTTCTTAATCCTACAAATATTGACCCACTTTTTAACTAGATTCTGTTTTTTTTTCTTTTAACAGTGTTAACAGATTATTCTTGTTTACCACAGGGAGAAGGGTAGGAGGATGAACATATGCAGACCCCCCCCCACCACACCCCCCCCCCATATGTTTCATACTATGCTTTGTCCAGGGTCAATGTCCCATGTTTATCACACGCACACAAATCCTTTATCCTTGCTCCTCTAAAACCACAATGGGAAGGTAATCAGTGGACAAAGACAGGATTTTGAACTGTTACAGGTACACACAAAAAAAGAGGGTGAGGACAAACTCTATTGTTAGCAGTGTTCCTTCCAACAGTGAGCACATGGCCACCTTCCCACACAGGTGAGGAAGAAAAATCTATTGTCGATTGTTTGGAACAGGCGGGAGTGTCGTCCTGAAATTTGAAATGAAAATGTTGGTGTAAGGATTTCTGTGAATTGGTGAGGACTCATGTATTGGTATTTGTGTGGGTGGCTTGGTGTGGTAACACACATACACGCGTGGTGATCTAGAAATTATTGTTTTTTTATATTTCATTGTTATCATGTAGGTGAACCAACGATTGGTATTAGTAATGGTCTACAATTATCTTGTTTGTCGGACAAAAGGATCTATCATGATGATTGATAAATTGAGATGATGGATCTCACAGTCATATGGTTAAACAGGACATTGCTCGTCAAGATCATTAACGCTAAATTCCGAAATTCCTGGTAATATCCTGGAGTTTTGACCCAAATCATGATCACAGTCACCATCCTAATCCTACATACACCTACTGAACACAGCCAATGATACCACTTAGTAGTAGGCCAACACGCAAAAGGGCACACTGGAAATACAAGATCCGGGTGAGAGAAATATAAAACCTCTTTTCTGTGAAATCAACTACATTGATTTACTGAGGAAAGCAAAAAGCAAATACAAACAAATAAAACAAAAAACGGAACACGAAATGTAGATTGTGATTAACTACTTGTGTACATGTACAGTTCACTGCAGCCAGTTGGTATGCAACGTACACATACAGTACGTGTACAAGTGCACATAATCATGGCAATCGTTGACCCCGTGGTGAACCGCCTCGGTATTATAATATTCTCAAGCTGTGTTAGCTACCGGCGTCAGTCATCCTGCCCCGACACCAGCCCACGTGTAGGGGCCACCACATGCCTTCATACCACGGTCTACCCCTCTTCCATTGTGTCCCGTCAACTTCCACAACTTCCTCAACCTGTCTTTCTTTCTCTCCTTTTCAAAAAAGTTTTTTTTTCTTTCACTTTTTTCTTTCATAGCTTGCGAATAACTTAAAAAAGTGCAAATGGTACAGACTCTATTTTCATCTTTTTTCTTCAAAGTCTTTTGTAAGTTGCTCAGACTTTACAATGATGCAATGTCTTGGTTGTTCAAGATAAGTTATGGTATTAATGTGTACACAGTCATATTCCTATACTTCTTGGTAGACAATGATTTTAAAATAAACAGCCTTTACTCAAATTCCACATGTTCATGTCACAATTTTTGCTAGATCATCTGACTCAATGACTGAAGCTAATTATCCATTGTGAACCCTAACAAACACTTCAGGAACACAAAGCCTAAAAAGGACAATCACGCATACATGTACCGTACCGGCACTTTCGTACCACATGATACCTCTTCCTATTTAAGGTTTATATACTTCCACAGGCACAGCACTATTTCCTATGTCATAAGTAGAATGCTCGTGACTACTATAAAATCCGTTGACTCACAATGGACCCAGTCTCAAAACAATAGCATCTGTTCTTCTCCATCTATTGTTCTTGACATCACCCATCCATGCATGATCATGCAGATGCTCTAGTTTTGGTTTCAAAATGACATCAGCTTGAATCAGAATTAGTGTAGAAACCAAGAGGAGATTTAGATGTACAGCACAACAGCAAAAAAACACAACAAATATGGTATAACCCTTTAGGAGTAAAGTTGTTATATCGTGATGAATCATCTCTTTGGAATTTGGTGATATAGAATTTCAAAGGCTTTCTAAAGACACAGATTATATTACTGGATTGAGTACAGTTGTGTCGTGTTGCTTTTGTTTGTTTTTTTCTTTACAAGGAAATTATTCAAACCAAAGGTTATATTGTTGTGATGGAGGAGAGAGCCAGAAACACCAAATGTACTATTATTTTGTCAGTAAAATTCAAAATGAATACAGCCATACTGGCACTGCTCCAAGTCCATCAGATTTTGGAATGAATGAGAAAAAATATATATTTCACTGCAAACATTCAATGTACTGTTGTTCATCTCTAGTCTATGATCAGTAGTGCAGTAATCACAAATTGAATATTTTATATTTGAGAAATCCATCAAAGATATGATTCTAGTCAAAAAGGTATTTGAAATTGAAGAATGTGATGCTACAAACAGAAATATTTTCAACAGAGAATGTACTCAAGAGATTGTACTTACATGATGATGATCCTAATACACAGGATGCAAGCATTAAATCCATATATGGAGAGTCACAGTGTATCACTATAAAATCCTACTCCGCTGTTCAGAGACAAAGAGCTTGCATGGTATGGATCAGCTGTTACCCAGTACATGCAATAATAATGCCTTGTATGTGTACACGCGATAGTCCGTTAGTGTAAATGTGTTCACTCTGCCGGTGAGAGATCGCTACTAGTTCGCTAGATTATCTGCCTGTGTTGTTTAGCTCGCTGGCTGTTTTATACATACTTCCTCAAGGATTCGACCCCTCTGCTTTCAATGACCTCATATCCTCTTTTCAAGGGCTTGTGACATCACAAGGACTCAGATTCCCTTTGTTGTTTCTCCCGGAGTGTACACACATGATGGTACGGTGTTTCACCCCCGCTACACATGCATAATCACAGTGTAAGGACCCTCATTTGCATAATTCATGCCAAGCCTTTGTAGTCATCCCTCTACTTGTCACGGATTGCTACATTGTAGCAACAGGGATGTTTATAATGGGGATTTTACGAAGGGACAGGCAAGTGTCGTTGATCCACCAATAACAATGCAATGCTGGTGTGTACCACGTGCCATTGGCTTGTGAAGGCAAGATTTGTCATTTTTCGGTCACAAGATATGAAGGAAGGAAACACAAAGTCCTCTTTCTCAGAAGACTATAGTAATCTTACAAATTACCATGAAAAGAAGAAATACGGTTTAGCTTACAGTGTACATGTATGTTTGACGACGACTGTGTATACCATGTGTAAATCAATGACACTGCGGTCACATATAATTTACACAACAATAAATTCTAACTTTTGTTATCATACACACACACACACCTATAACTTGTGAGTTTCTATTTACATAAACACAACAATTAGTAATCTGAGGGTTTGGTTTTCATATGTGGGGGTGTTGGGGTAATTAACACCAAAGTTTTTCATCTTTAATATTGAGACGGTGAACAATGACATATCATTTTCCATCCCTCCACAGGTTTAGTTTTTACGCTGATTGTTATTTATAAACAATGACAAGTCCACTTAAAACTGGACTGAGAAGGCCTTCAAAGTCCTGCAGATTCGAAAAGTGTTTTGATAATTTATGGGAATTTTCGTTTCAATTTTGGATGTCACCAATTAATTGTTTTCCTTCTATTTATGTTGTATATCTTCATTGCTATTTTTATCTTTTATTTATTTTCTTATTCATTTACAATATAACTTGTCTGTAGACATTACCCAAAGGGAATAAAACAATCTTCCATAATTATGCACATACTGCTACATGCTCTTGAATGATAATCATCACAATTTCTACCCATACAAAATTTTCAGTAGGTTTGATGTTGTTTTCTTATGTCTGGGGTGACAATAGTATACTTTGTAAAAGATTGATGAAAAAAATTGACTAATCGACCAAAACATTACCGGTACTTGCATAATAGCCAGTAAGAAAGTGTGTGCCAGTAGATCCTTGAAGCGCCTTGGTCTAGGACCCCGTTTACAGGGGGGGCCGAGCCGCGGCCGAGCCCGGGCCGAGCCTCACTGTAAACGCTCAAAAGGCCAAATGCGGGGCCAAAAACGGCCGCGCATTTGGCCAACCTCAGGAGGTAGCCTCGGCCCGGGCTCGGCCGCGGCTCGGCCCGGCCTTTTCTCACTGTAAACGCATCTCGGGCCAAAATGCGGGGCCAAACATAAACAACTGGCAAATAGCCATGCACCTTCGCTCTGTGACCCCGGCGCGCTCCCTAATAATCGTTTGTTTACATGCATAGCGCCACTACGACAAAATATTGAAAGGTTGAAGTTTTATACCGGGCCGAGCCCGGCACTGTAAACGCACATAATTCGAGGGCCGAGTACCGCAATTAAAGCCGGGCTCGGCCGCAGCTCGGCCGCGGCTCAGCCTGGCCCTGCACTGTAAACGGGGTCCTGGTCAAATGCTTTTAAACAGTTTGTCTTATCACCCTGTTTGCAAAAACATTTACAATGCAGAATGCACAAACCACAATCAATTCAAATGTTTTCAAAATGTGCAAATACCCACAGGTATATTTATTGCTAACAAAATCCACAGAACAATATTTAAAGGCCAACACTCTGCAAGCAGAATGAACTAGAGCCCTCTAAACGCTATATTCTCCACAATATAATGTAGGCTACATGTACACTGGCTCGGTTTATGAGAAAGAATAATTCATAATAATTGTCTTAGTATCCCAATTTACACATTGTCCTTATCGCATCGATTAGTAATCTTTTTCATCTCTGAATAATTTCTCTGAGTGGACATGGACCTTTAAAAGTGTTAATACCATAATTTTTATTTAATCCACACATTTTGTTTTGTATCGTTTGGTTCATTTGTGATTGAAAATAGAAAATGTAGTGTACAATTAATTCAAACATGAAGTAAATTCCAACCAACATACTGTGTGCAAAATTCAAGTCCATTTTTTGGTCCATACAGTACACGAATGTTCAGCTGAAAGTGCATGACACTGGTCTATGTTTGATTGATGACGCCACATAACACTGGAAGACGCGTTTTAAAAAATGTTGAACTTTGCTATCTGACATATCTGACAGTGATTGAATGAACAAATAAATATCCTAGAACACAAAAGTTCAGACAGTTATGCTGTCACTAGTACAATATGTACAGAATGCAGATACAAATTGGCACATTAATTATTCTCAGCCGATAGGAAATTCTGCAACACAGCAGTCTATGGGGAAAAGCTGAAATGGTCTCTCAATGATTTTCACTTTTTTAAAGCACTTAATGATCGTTTTAAACTGCAATTTCTTCAGGGCTTCATTTTTAGACCGTATCAGAAACACTGGTAGCATGCATGGGGAGTCATGTAGCTCAGATTTTTGAAACTGGAAACATTGTTATATAATGCCTTCAATTTCAAGAAGTGAAAATTAGTTTCTCACTGTTCTCAGTGATACAAGTAAGACAGAGCGTACGCCTAACAAAATGATTTTAAAAAAATGCAGTTCTTGTTTAGAAACTGATTACTTCAAACGTGTTGAAAAAATTGAAATCTTAATTCTTAAGGAGATTTCAGAAAATGCACCATTTAGTAGGCGTAGAATCGTTTGCTGCCTTTGGAAGGAAAGTCGATTATTAATTTATCTTCCTTTGGTGTACCAAATATTCACTCTTTAAGTACAGTAAAACCTGGATAGAAAGGACACTGATGGGAAAACCAAACTGTCCTTTGTAGACAGGTGTCGTTTTTGTCCAGGTTTATTTATGTGTACTCTGGAAAGTTGGTTTGGTGTCTTTATAGGCAGGGTTTCCCTTCTGTATAGGTGTCTGCTACTCTGCTACCATAGACTTCTCTCACAAAATCCCTGTCTGGGTATTCTGTGTGTGTACCAACACTTTTCAATATCACTGAATTGCAGTTTGAAAGGATTATAAATGCCATATGGCACCCTTTACGTCACACTCCCAATAATTGAATGTTTCCCTGCCTGGGTGTGACTCAGTATTACAGAGAAAATTACATTAATACA